>BQNB010073639.1:17802-32048 GCA_026074375.1 Tanacetum coccineum
TAAATAGGCTAAGGTATCAAAAGGCTTGGAGTTTCCTAGTTTAGAAGGCAAAGTGAATAATCCGGGATCTTTCATTTTCTTAGGCATTTCGCCTTGAATGAACGCGGGCCCATTTTTTCCTAACTCTAAACTCTCTACATATTTGTCCAAAATTACATTGTATATTGGAGCGTGAGCTAAAACTTCAAGAACCGGTAAAGTTAAGATTTAAATCCTTAAATTCATCTTCTAAAGTTTTTTTTCAGGTTCTTTTGGTTTTGGTATTCCAATTTCATTGACTGTTAGTATTTTAACTTGTAGCTGGTCTTTTTGAAAATCATTTGTTGGTTTGAAACACGTTTTAATAGCATTGACCGAATTTAGGAGGTGAGAAGAGCTTTAGGGATCTTTCGTTGGGTAAGAAGAGCAGACGAAACCGAAGAGGTAGGGTTAACATTCAATATTAGGTTCTTAACTGTATCACTGGGAGTGATCCCGTCATTCGGTCATTGATGGCCTTTAAGAATATGTCAATTTTATTGGTCACCTCGCTTTGTTGTTGTTTGAAATTGGCTTCAAACTTAGACAATCTAGCATTTTGAGATGCCATAAAGTTATACACAAATCCTTCGAGATTTGATTGATTGCTAAAATTTTGAGGATTATTGTTGAAGGGACGATTTGGGAATGAACCGTTGGGTTAAAATCGATTATGTGGGTTTAAAAAATTGTTTTTAGAATTTTAAGGTTGCCTCCACCTATGGTTTGGGTGACTTTTCTATGACGGATTATAGGTGTCACCAAGATTATTTTTCTTGGGTTTGAAAGTAAACTACTTACCTCCCGCTTCGTCGATACGCGAGGATGCATAATCAACTAAAGCTTGCTCAGGATTTTACATGCAGTCATTAGTGTCGTGGGGACCACTACAAATCTCACATGAAGAAGTGATTTTGTTCACTTGAACGAATGGTTTAGGAGCAAGATGAGCTTCCATCAAGCGCTGGACTTGATTTTCTAGCTCGATGAGACGACGGTCGGATGCATTTGGGACATCTTGAGGCAAAGAGATTGCCTTGACCGGTTTAGCGAAGTCTGTTGGGTCATTCCAACTTTCTTTGTCATAGAGGGCGAGGTCCTTTATAAGTTCCCAAGATTCCTTAACGTTTTGTCATGTAGCTTACTACTGGCCGACTGATCGATGGTGCGCCTTGTGGCGGGATTGAACCGGTCATAAAAGATTTAGACTTGGAGCCAAGGATCGATACCATGATGAGAGACGTTTTGAAGTTAATCCTTGAAACGAGTCCATGCTTCGGAAAGAGATTCACCTTGATGTTGTTGGAACATCAAGATGTCATTTCAGGGTTTGGTAGTTCTTCCCGGTGGAAAGAATTGAGCAAGGAAACGGGTAGTGAGATCCTCCTAAGTGGAAATGGATCCCGCGGGAAGTCGTTTAAGCCAATTTCTAGCTTGATCACAAAGGGAAAATTGAAATAAACGCAGTCACGTTCTTTCCCTATTTTCATAATTAAGGTCAAGAGAATCTACAAAAAGAATATCCTTAAGATGTTGATTTGGAACCTCGGACCAGAGTCCGTAGAATGAGCATTCGTTTTGCACCAATCGGATGGTGTCGGATCATAGAGGCACTACATTGTTCCTATCGGGGAGCTTAATGGTGTTTCAATAGCCCTCGTGGCTAGGTCAAGAATAATCTCCTAAAGTACGAATTGGATTTCCGTTTTTCCTGGTGGTCAACAAAAAAGAGGGTTTTACAAAACAAAGGGAACAAAAAAAAAGATAGACTACGAGAAAGATAATAAAAAGAAAATAAAAATCTCACTTGATAGGAATCTAGTAAGTAGACCTAAGCTAGATAGAATCTGAAACCTGGACTAATTCTCTGTCAAGGCGACCAAAACTTAATGCGTGGGTTTGCAACGCCAGAAGGTTTTTGACAACCCTCCTAATGCAGTGTAACCTAACCGTTGTAGTGTAGTATAGGCAAGACTCAGGGGTTATTATCGTTCTCTATGGGAATAGTTTGGGTAGGGGAATTGATTTGCACACTTTAAAAATTGATTGGGACACTCTCATCTGTGCATTACATAGTTGTACTAGAGTTCACACAATGTTTTATTTGCTTGTACAATGAGTGTCCCAATCGAAATTAAAAGTTTGCAAATCACCTCCCTATGTGGTAGGCCGAATTGTCAGTTACTAAGGTCTAGAAGACTAAGATAAATAAGAATTTTTATGTTTTTTATTGTTTTTTTTGAAAGCAAGTAAAAACCTCGTGTTTAAAGGGGGGGGGGTTGAAGTTTAAAAACTAAATTAACTTACTCCTAATTCAATACTAATAGCAGAAAAGTAAATGGTAGGGAAAAACTCTATGGTTAAGCAAATTAGTTTATTAATCGCTGACACTACTTCATATAGTCTTCCATCTGATATTATTACCTGCACCTCGAAATAGATAATGTGTAAGTATCTAATAAATTAAACACCTGACTCAGAATCTACCCAAATGGCAAGGTAGTATGAAGACTATTACGTGAGTATCCTATAACCTAGCCGCGTTTTCCTAGACGTCTTCTCTTTGCAATTAAGAAGCTAGTTTTCTAAAGCCTAACGCGCATATGATTAACAAGAAGTAATATTAAAAGATAAACAACTAGGTTTCATGCAATCATAAGCAAACACAATTTAAATTTAGCCAACCATGTTAACTGAAAGTGAAGAACAATTAATCAGACAACACATAGACAAATTGAATGATTAAAAGGGATAAAGAACTTCACTTCAATTAAACCATCAAGAGTTATGATTATTGAACAAGGGTAAGAAAACACTCAAACATCGACCTATATGTCTGCTCCAAAGCTTACTAACGATTTTCACATGATTTTTTCACACAAAACATGAAAAATAGGGTTTGTATATATAGGGAATAAATCGTGACGACGTCGCTTGTTAATTGCGATGGCGTCAGCTCGCCGAATCTTCTATGGGCTTCTTCTATGTCGGCTACTGCAACGACGTTAGAAAGAATTGCGACGGCATCGCCTTGAGATTTTGACAGCGTCAGAGAGGATCGCGACGCCGTCTCCACGCGCTGTAAATCCAAGCTTTATCAATAATCTTGTAAGGTTGCGTCTTTGTCTTGTTTCTTCCCAAATTGAGTCCAAGTCACGTGTATTTTCTCAAAATGCCCCCCAAATGATAAAATAACAAAAAGAAATGATTAAGCATGATAAATGAGGATATTTGCATGATTTTGGGGGTTAAATGACCCAAAAAAGTGTATAAAACTACACCTCATCAGGCGTCGCATGTTCATATTGCTTATATTATGTGTAAATTGGTGACATACGGTTACGGTTTTGTTAAACAAAAACTAAGACTACGCATAAATTGTTGTACATCTAGGTAGTGAGGTGGTTTCCATCAATATTAGACAGGGATTCAAATCGTGTACATGTAGCATTGTTCTACATATTTGACACATTCAATATCTTTTAGGAAGTTCACATTTTTCTGAGACAAAAATTGTTGAGATCGAAGGTGCACAAGCTAATTTGAATACTGAGGAATTGTGAATTGCGAATAAATTTAAGATCTTTAGTTACTAAAATTTGTGATCTTTAGTTACTAAAATTGTAACAAATCATGAGACATTCAACCATTGCATTTTTAACCATTGTGTTTTCAAGTCAATAGATAATCAGTTTATCGTGTTTGCATATAGTAAATATATAGATATATAGGGTACTGTAGTGAAAAACGTAGCAATGTAATGTATGTGTCATATGACGTTTCGGGATCTCGTTATGAGTCACTAGATTGCTGATTTAATTGTAGTTGTCATAGAGATTATTGGTTAGAACAAAGCGTGGATACTAAGAATGATTCTGTTATTGTTTTACTAAATTAGTTTATACAATTTTATCATTGTCATTGTTGTTAATCAGTTGTCTACGTGTATAGTTTTTTACATCCGTGATAGCTAATATAACTGTTTTAACTCTTTGTCGCATTAGTATTTTTTGAACTTAGAAGATCTACTCTATCAGATACTCAGAACCCTCATATTACAATGTCCTTGATTTCAGATCCAGATCTCTTTTTTGTTTTATTTTTGGTGATTTTTTTATTAGGAGAAGATGTAACCAAGTCATGCATACGAGATTAAGTCTTAAGTTTACTTGTTGCAAGGATCTCTTATCACATCAAGATCTTCCTACTGATTCTTGATCATCATTCATTCATTGTAAACATCAATACCATTCTCATAAAATGTAGACTGGATAGGGTTGGTTCTACCGAAGTTAGGACTCGGTATTTAGCTTTGTACCAAATAAAGTATAAGCAGCGTAGGGTTGGTTCTACCGGTGTTAGGACTCGGTATTTAGCTTTGTACCAGATAAAATGTAAGTAACGTTGGGTTGGTTTTACCGGTTACAGGACTCGGTATTTAGCTTAGTACTTGATAAAGTGTAAGCAACGTTGTGAGGCTTATCCGCAAAAATAAGGAGCTTGTGGATGTAGTGTTTATGAACTCTCGAGTTGGGTACTCGGGGAGTGGAATAGAGTAAGGAAGGAGTCCTTGTAGCTTGTGTCATGGCTATATCCTTTACTTTAATTTATCGCTATCATTAATTTATTACTTATATAAGATCTATATGTATATAATCATTATCCATATCTAGATTTAAATATTTTCTCAAATAATTAACATTAATAAATTTAAAATGGAATTTTTAATTTGTTAAAACTATTCAACCCCCCCTCTAGTTTTCCACACAATTCATAAATTACAAATTTGAATATGAGAAACCACAAAATCAAATAAGTGTTAAAAAACAAACCAATGAAAAACGTAAAAAAGAAAAAGATGATATTCGAGATCAGATTTCAAAACCAAGAGATGAATCTTTGAATATCAAAAATAAAATTGAATCTTTCAAAAAGGCTTTAAAAGTGAAAGAGGACATGTATCTTGATGATATTGTCATGTTAGGAGAAAAACTCAAATCTTATGAATGAGTTGTTTTCCAAAATAGTCACATTTCAGAATTTCAAACAATTCACCAATGCTTGTAATCAAAACCAATATTCGTTTATGATCCAAAACCATGAAAACTGGGGTGATATCAAAATCTGGAACGTCTTAAGAAAGCCATCATAGCACAACCTAAGATGTATAATGGTAAATACCTCAAATATGACCAATTGAACATAAAATTACCTGTTTCTAAGGAAACTCTTGAGGACTTAGAAAAAAGTCAATTGAAAATAAAAGATTAAATGATTCAACTTGATTATGCGAAATTGAATAAGCTTTATGAATCATTTGTTCCTCAAAAGGATATTTCTGCTGATCAAACATATCTTTCATCACCTTCTACTTCTAATGTAACTCCTGAATCGAGTCCACAGAAGTCGAGTATACCTCTGGAAAAGATGCCAAAAGTAAGTTAATTACTAAAATTGTTTGTTAGTCTTGAAAAAGAAATCCAAAATTTAGATAAGCTTGTTCATTGTAATCTTTAAATCGATACTGACACTCATTTTATATATGACAATAAAAGTGATATAAGACACATCTTTAATATGGAGGTACACCCGATTTCAAACTCATTGCAATCATGCACAAAGGTAATTAAAAAGGAGTTTACAAAAGAAGTACATGAGATGTTAGATGTTTTTAAATCAACGGAAATAAAAGTTGATTAAAATTCATAGCAAAATGAATTTTTTCAAAAAGAAATTGATTGACTTTTGAAAGCATCATTAGAAAGACAAGTTAGGGATTGTGTGATGATTTCTGTTGAACAACATAATGTTGAGGAATGAAATTGAGAAAATTTCAAAAGACTCTAAAGATGTCTAAACAAATTTGCTAAAATGAATTGTGATTCTTGAAAATGATTTTCAAAGGTGTCAATCTCAAAGCATTGATTTTTGAATTACAAGTGTAACATCAAATAGAGAAAAATGTATGTGACATCTCTTGGAAGTCAAAAATGGCAAAGTTGAATGATGAGAACATGTCGTTAGCTTTTCAAGTTGATTCTTATCTTAAAGAAAAGAAGAATATAAAATTGTAATTTCAACTGCTTTTCAACTCCAATCAAAATGACCCGGTTCAAACATCACAACGGGAAGTTAATGAGAATTGATAGAAAATGTACAATAAAAAACATATGCACTATGGAGATAGTGCATTCTTAGAATCATGAAATGATCTTTTGAGAGATAATTTCTGATCTCAAAGATAAGTATATAAAAACAATTGAAAAGGGTAAGTATGTGAATACCAAGTTTGACAAACCTTTAGTTTTAGATAAGCAAATTTTGTTGATAACACCCCCACCATTTCAGATAGCAGTCGGAAGGCAACCCGAGGGTATATAATTCATATGCAATGACAAAAGTAAACAAGTTAAGAAAACGACCTCTAAATGAGACGTTTTGAAAAGTTACACATTCGATTAATTTAAACATTAGAGTTTACAAAGAGAGGTCCCAACATTTATACATTACATAAATGTTTTTCAAGAAAAGATTTTGAATGGTAACGATATGAAAAGCTTTTAAAATATGCCGTGCTAATTCCTTCCAAGATAACACCTTAAGGACCTGAGACAAACATGCTAAAAATGTCAACAAATAATGTTGAGTGAAATTCATAGGTTTAATAATAAAGCAGTGGACCACAAGATTTCAGACATAGTTGACTAATGAAACACATTCAAAAGTGGAAAGCATTTAATAGTGCCTAAAGCTCATAGTCCACCCGAACCTAACGTCTATGGCAAACCCTATCTGAAAGATTCTTGCCCCTTGAAATTGATGTTCTGCCTAACACATAAGTATTACTTCAAATGTTAAATACGCCCGTTTGACGTGGTATTAGTTGTTGCATACCCAGACGGGGATTGTCAATCCCAATAGATCTATTCACAACATTCTCGTTTACTTCACAAAAAGTAATTAACGGTTCATAATTTAAGGGACTTAAGGGCAGTAGTGGTACTTAGAGCCATTGAATATAATCGGAAAAACAACAAGATTTAAAACACTTGCGTCCATAAATAAAAGTAAGTCAAGTAGCATGTATCTCCCCCAAAAAAAGTTTATAAAACAGTTAAATGAGTAAAAGTGTGAACTCACCTATAGCAATAAGATGATATAACATGAATAAAACGTCGAGAAGTCGAGAAGGGTCCTAGAAGCAACCTAAAAATAATGTCGCGTATTAGGATTTGTAAATATTACACGAATAATGAAAATTAGTTTTTATAAAGTTTTTATTTAAATTATAGCATTGTACTTAGTGTCTTTAAATTTTATAAAAACATTTGGACCTAAAAATATCCAAGTTAAATATTTATAAGCCCAAAATATATGGGCTGTTAAGGATTTTCAGATTTAGCCAACTTTAATAACCCATAACTCCTAAACTAAAAATGATCTTGATTCAGTTTTCACGTCGATTGAAATGTAAATGAGTCTAATTTATCCTAAATTGTAGAGTACGGCCACCTCGAATTTTATAAAAATGAGGTCAAATGGCCAAATTACCATCAAGTGTCAAGGCTGGTAAATTCCAGATTACATCAATGTCAAGAAAATGGTCATATCTCTTAAACTACATGTCCGATAGAGTTGGTTCGACTTGCAAAATTTAACTTTAAGAGTCATTTACAACTTTTCTTTTTTACATCAATAGTAGGTTTTATACAAAATTTAAGAGTTATAACCCATTGAAATCTGATGTGCAGTTTTGGACTACTTCCACCATTTATTTTCTAGTTTAATCATTGGGTATCGTCATGACGAGTGCTACCCGAGGAATCGAAGCTAACACATATCTCTACATGCCTATATTTTTATCTAACGTTCAAAGTCTATAGATTTTTACAGAATACACTAACAACCTACTAATCACAAACTGTCCCGTCAAATGTGTTAAAAATCATGTTTTTATCAAGTTTCTTGATCCAAAAATTAAAGCACAATGCTAATCTTTACAAATAAATATATAGAATGTATAAAATACATAACAAACTCAGAAAATACATATATGAATGTAAATAAATTACAAGTGAGTAAGAAGAACACAATAGAACAATTTCCTGACAAAGAGGAAATGACGATGGTAATAACAACAAGTATCAAACCAAGACTTCTACTAGATTTCTTCAACCCAACCAATTTCCTTAATAACTTGCAAGAAACCTTATGAGAACCACTTTTGACCCAAGATTATGATAATACTTGATTGAGTTTTTATGCCCTTTAAAGTGGAATATTACCAAGAACAACAACTAGGTTCTAAACCCTTCAACTCTTGAATAATATATAATCTAAAAAAATAACCAAATGGTGTTATGTTGTTGATGTGTGTGTTCAGCAAGAGGGGCAAAGAAAGAGAGGGATGGGCGAGCTTATTAGTGAAGAATGAAGTGAGTATGAAATGTATGTGTCAAAACATGCAAATTATTTAGGACACATGTCCCTTATGTTGTGTCAATGAGACACCTAAGGTGATGACACACCACAAGGACTTGTCCTTGGTGATTAGCCGAATACAAAGTAAAAAGGGAGGGGCACATGTTTATAGTTTTTGTAAAATTTATGGGTAGATAGTAGGTAAACGTTAAGGCTATTGCAAACACAAGGGGTAGAGTAATACAAAAGTTTACGACGCGCAAACATGAATGGTAAAACGTAAATGTTAAAAAAAATAAAATTACAAACAATATAAAATACACCTGTCAAATAATAAAATACACAGAGGTATGTAGACTCATATTTAGTCTAAAGCCGAGTTTACGTTTAATGTACGTTTTACTACGTATGCGGGATAACCTAACCGGTTACTCGTAAAAGTAAATTTAAAGTAAACTTTATGTAAAATTAAAATAAATAGTGAAAGTATAAATTAAATAATGACCTAAAAGTTATGGATTGCTACAGTCTACCCCCGTTAAGGGAACTTTGTCCTCAGAGTTCAATAAGTGCCGTCAGTGGCGGAGTGTTCGGGAAAAAGTGAGGGTACTTGCTTCAAAAGTATCTCAGAATATTATCAATGAACACGATCACAAACTTGTCAAGATATGTTTGAAATTTGGCTTGTGTAGTTGACGAAAATCTAGGTAAGTCTTTGGGAAAGACTTCCGGAGAATCCCGTACTATAGGTACATCCTCCACAGTCGCATCTTCCTCCGTCTTTTAGTATATACTTATGGGTTTTGGTACAAGATATGATGTTCAATCTGAAGTCGTGTCTATCCTTAGTCCTATCATCTCAATTTGCTAGTGTCTCGTTATCGAAGAGAATATGAACGAGTTTTTCATCATAAATATTTACGCCGTAGTATTTGATCAACTAGTTCATTCCAGAGATGACATCGAAACTTCCTAATTCTACAGCCATTAGGTCGATGTTGAACAGGTGTTTAAGAAATTTTAAGGTGAAACCTCTTGGTATGGTATCGGCTCCTATTAACTTTTCGTTAATTAATTCAATAGAGTGCTTAGTGTCTAAAGGTAGTTGAAGGCGAGTATCATCTAGAAGGCGCAAAGTATTGGATTAGAAACTCGATCGTCTAGTTTTAGGTATATTCAACATAATGTCTTACTTTCCGTAGAACATTAAAAATTCGAATGTGTTAGCCTTAAAAATATGGTGACATATCCCGGAATTAGACCTTAGTACCTTTATAGCGGACACGTAGGGACTAATAATGACTAGTTACAATAGTTAAGTGTCACTAGGACTATAAATACCCCCTCTATACTTCCATGTGAGGGGTTGATGTTCAACATTATGTAAAAGTGTGTGTGTGTTGTGTTTTCTCTCTAGCATACACACTCTTCCCATCTCTTTAACCTTTCACGCACTAATAAAAATGGCTATATCAATTATTTCACTTTTATCCAACCGTCCAGGATCAGTTTTAATCCCTGATATTAATATCAATCTTATAAATCTACAAGTGGTACCTAACTATTGTAACCACGCCAACAAACAGAGCTAACCGCAGAGGTTGTATTGTATCATTTGTTCTCTCGTTACAGTTCATATACTATTCCGTTACTGTTCATCATCATATTTTTTTAAGTACAAAGTCCAGAAAAACAATTTTAATGTTTTGTTTGTTACTGTTTTCCTTTTGCTGAGTATATTTTTTATGTGCTCAAACGGTCATCTTTGGGAAGCACTATATCTGGGTTTTGTTCATTTTTGTTTCATCATTGCGTTATAGATGAAAATGAACAAAAACATATCCAGTTTTTAAGGAGAAAGTATAAAGAGAAATGGCGTTATGCCACAACAAAGGATTGCTTTTGGTATTGCGCTTTTGTTCGGACTGCATTTTGTATTTTAGCGTTTTGGTGTTGCGTTTTGTCCAAGTTGAAGACACTTTATGTGCACGTCTAAACGTTACGCTGCCAAATTTTTTGAAAACTTGCATTTTGTCCTTGTTGCGTTTTGTGACGGGTTGCGTTTTGCTTGGTTGCGTTTTGCTAAACCACAACCAAAACCGAGTCAACTCGGTATTTACCGAGTTGACCCGGTCAAGACTCAACTGAGTCAGCAAATGATCACAATCAACAACAACAACAACATCTCCATAAACAAATCCGACTAGACTCAATGACAACATTAACAACCTCAATAAGCCATCGTCACATTTCAATTACAACAAATTTGACTCGATCTACCTAAACCCATCGTCACATATTATCATCTCCATCTCCTCAAACCACCATCAAGACTCGAATCGACAAAAAAAAGGGGGGAAAATGAAAACAAAACATTGATCTTAGTTTCACTTTCGTGTGTTACATCAATACAATGACCTCAAAATATCAATACCACAAAATAAATCATCACAAGTTTATGTTGGGTAGTACCCTCTTAATATTCGAATTTAAAGAATAACAAATAACAATTATGTTATTGTCATTATTTATTTCGATTGGAACACAATTTTTCACCTACCTGAGATCTTTATTTCAAGACCTTGAACACCATTCTTGTGTGAGCCATGAGGAAAATATAGAGAAAGAAGTCCCATAATGGTATTCGATTCATTTTTAGAGCAATGAAATAAGGGGTGGGATCATTGTAGCTATGGAGGTGATAAGAAATTGAACTGATGTATTGTTCGAGATGATGGAATGCAGTGAGAATTTTGTAGGGGGGGTGGTTGGGAGATGAGATAAGAAATGGTGACTGTGCGATTTTTATTATTAGGGTTAGGGATTCATTAAATATTGATTGATACTCTTTTTTATCCCTATATTATTTGTGTGACGTTGTTATAAACAAAAGTGAATAGCTGGTGATAATGCGGTTAGATTAGACCAGGGTAATACTCCGTAGCAGGCCGGGTTTGGTCTATAATTTGTGGGTTGATTTCTTTTAGACGGAGATTGGGCTTACAGTTAACGCATAATAAATATAATGGATTTGTGGGCTGAGTTAAATAAGTTGGGCCGAATGTGGGATAGTTGTATATTATTTTTGGCTGTTGCTATTGGATTTGTCAATGTATGATGATTGAGCCGGGTACAAAAATACTATCATGACAAGTTAGACTAGACGATGTTTATCCGTTAACGACATTCAAAATAACATTCGTCCTAGTTTAACGACAATTAAACCAACCTACACAAACAAACAAACAACAAATCATGATACATAACGTCTAAAACGATTCGAAAAAAGATCAAAAATGAAAAACCGCTTAGAGAGCTTCGGAACTAACGATGATAAAGATGACAACCGGAGTTGATTTGGTATCCCTTATTTGAGGATTGAGTCTGGATTTCACAGAAGGCGTCTACTTATTTCATCATCGAGACTTCCCCATCACTATTTGCTACCCCTTTTCTTTAAACCCAATCTATCGATTGATGACTTGCTTGAACGTATATAGCTTATGATTAAGACTTGAATTATCTAGTTACCAGCAGTCAGGGGTGGTTGGTTGCAGACCTGGATAACTATCACTTAAAGGAGTTACGTTGTAGTACTTAGTCACACGTAGAAGTCCGATAGTGGATACTTTCAAGGGGTTGTTGTAACTTCTTATACTTTCTGTAGGGTATTGAAGTACTTATAATATTAATCTTGCACGTTCCTTTAATCACAATAGTATGCAAGCTATGTAAACAAATTTAGGGGATTTCACTTCATTTTCAAGTTTGGTATATCGGGTTTACTTCACCAAGTGATCACAACAATAGCCGACAGAATTCGAGGTTGGTAAAGTTAGCCAGAGAATTCAAAGGTTGAGATGTAAATCAAACAATTTCTTACGCGATTCCAAGACAAAATGGTACTTCATTTCACAGTCTAAGCAAAATCTTCAAAGTTCTTCAATGACATTCATTTACAAGACCTTGATTATACCAAGTGTTCTTGATTCTTGGTTCAACTCCTTTATGGTTTATGAAGTCAAGAGGGTAATGATTCTATTGTATATCAAGATTTATGCTTATGACAAGAACTTCTCGAGTATATGGACGTACACGACAATGATGCTTCCGAGAGTTCGCAACCATCATGGGGGAAAATGTGTACATTCCGGACTTAATTGACTTTGATGTTACCATGTCAACTTCCAAGGGGAAGTAGTATATACTACTTCACTTAGAATGGTTTATGAAGTATTCTGCAAACGTGAGAAGAACAGTTGCTGATTTCTTGCATGCACCCCCGAATGAATATTCACCAAGCCCTAATGACAAGAAACAGTGGTCGCTGGTGTGGTTTGACTTCTACAAAATTTCGCTGTGCACTTTGATGACAAGTAGAAGATTGTTCAAGCTACATCAATGTTTCAGAATCTGCTCAAGATAGGGATGTTGGTTTGGGGGGAAGCTGATTCAGAAACTTCGCCAAAAAGGAGTCTATGCAGAAAGCTTTTCAAGACATGCTGCATGAATTAGGGGGAAGTTAATCCAACTCATGCATACTACATTGGTTCCTGTAGAAGTAAAGACACAGAAGATCTAAGCTGGAGTACAAGTTTCAAGACAAGGAGTACTCAGAAGACATCTTCAGCTTTAGAAATGCTTTGGAAGACTTTATTTGTGTTGTATTTGTACCTGATAGGAACATTGTAAGTAATTCCATATGTCCACATATTGGGGGAAGATTGTTAGCCCTAAAATATGGTGACTAATTCGGAATTACATTTATCATTTATAGTCGTGTCGGGTTAGTTTAGCTAGTCAAGCCCGAGACTATAAATACCCCCTCCATACTTCCATGTAGGGGTAGAAGTTCACATTTTGTAAAGTGTGAGTGTGTGTGGTTTCTCTTTTCTCTCTAGCATACATACAACTTCTCATATCTTATCGTTTCTCTCTAATAAACATGGATCAATTTCTTTTCCATTTTACCATACCACCGGATCCGTTGTTATAAGGTGAATCTAATGTTATCACTAACCATTGTAGTGTAGTATAGGCAAGACTCGGGGGGGTTATTATCGTTGTCTAGGGGAATAGTTTGCATAGGCTTGAATCGTATAGTCACTAAAGGTCTAGAGGTTGAAAAAAGATTATTTTTGGGTTTTTATATTTATGAAAGCAAGTAAAGTTTTAGGTTTTGATAGGGGTTTGTTTTAAACTATTTAAAATACTCCTAATTCTATTCTAATTGTAGAAAAGTAAAGGTTGTGGAAAAACTCTTATGGTTAAACAAATGTGTTTACCTAATCATACACCACTCCTTAGTTGTCGTCTCATGTTTTATTACCCGTCACCCTCGTAATGGAATATCTAAGTATTTAAATAAATTAAACACCTAACTCGGAATCTATCCAAATAGCAAGGTAGTATGAAGACTATTACGTGAGCATCATTTAACCTAGCCGTATTTCCCTAGACGTCTATGCTAAAGTAATATTTTATAGCTAGTTTTCTAAAGCCTGACGCGCATATAATTAACAATAAGCAATAAAATGAAATAAACAACTAGGTTTCATGCAATCATAAGCAATCACAAATTATATTTAGCTAAGCATGTTTATTAAAAGCGAAGAACAATTAATCAAACAATACATACACATATTGAAAGATTAAAAAGATAAAAGAGCTTCACTTTGATCAATAAAACATGGAGTAATAATGGGTACAATAGGGTTAGAAACACAAAAACTAGGGTTTGTATATGTCACACCCCCAAGCTGTGCCTGGACAGAATACGTGTCCAGGGGCGTGACATCATAGTATTC
>BQNB010073640.1:0-32048 GCA_026074375.1 Tanacetum coccineum
TCATAAACTCTTTGTAGCTACATTTTCTTGCTACAGGAGTTCCACTTTGTCGGGTGTTCCTATTGGTATTGTCATCATTTTCCATGGTAGCAGCTTGTGCTTCCAGAGTTGTGGCAACACTATCAGCAACTAGTTTCCTAATGGCAGCCTGAGACATGGTTGGTGCTGCAGATGTTGGTGTCTTCTTGAGAGACATTCTATCAACACTTACAAGATAACACAAAATAAGAAAATATCATTGTAGGGATTCTTATTTGGTACAAGTTCTAGCAAAGAAATACACATTCTTTGATATTACATTGCAGGATATAACCGAATTTTTTTGGAATAGACACTCTAACAAGCATCTAACTCATTAGGTTCTCAAGGACTGATTCATTTTTCAGTGGTTTCTGACCACTTAGATAACTTATCAAAGGCTAGTCTGGTGGTAGTGTAGGTGAAATCGTATGCTCAATATCTTGATCATTTATCATATTCATGATATATGGGTACAAAGGTTTGAGAAAACCGAGTGGTAAGAGAGCCATAGTAACCTAGATACATAAAGATACGATACATGAAACTACCAAATAAAGGATAGATAACCATGACATACATAAATCGGTTTGTTGCTGATAGTGTTGCCACAGCTCTGTACTCACACTACCGAATATAGGATAGATAACCATGACATACATAAATCGACAAGTTGTCTACATATTTTACATAGTTAAAATTTGACAAGTGCATTATTTATGCCACACATCTGGTGGTTGGACTCTAACAAAAGCTGTAAATGATAAGGATCTAGTCTAGTAGTCTTGTGGTCCTCCCTTGTGGTTCTTGAGCTCATGGATGTTGTCCAGAAGACTCTTCATATCTGATCGGTGGCGAATATGGATATCCTTGATGAGTATAGAAGTCCTGACACGGCAAGAACAATCTTGTTGTCATGCCTTATTTGCTCTCTCTGAAATCCATAAATCTGGGTATCGTCTTCTTGAAGTTCAGTTTCTAGTTGGTCAAAATCTCGATGTATGATTACTCGACCATTACCAAGACCTTCTATCTTATCTTTCATGTGCTTAATGCGCTCAAGAGGGATCTTATCTAAATGATTTAAAATAGTCTTGATCTATTCCTCATGGCGCTCCAGATGCGTCTTATGAGAACTCTCTCCAATCTCAAATACATGAGGTGGGGTAGAAAAATCAGTAGAGGAGGATGATAGGAAACAGGCTCGTTTCTGAGGTGGTAAATCTCTTCAGGAAGAAAAAAATCTTGGGGATCAAACATTGGTCATAGTGGTAACACTAGAGATAGAGGCAAAACAGTTGATGGAGCAATATGAGCTTGTGGTAGTGGAATAGATGATTCATTATTAGTAGTATCATATGCTTGCATGACCTTCATATACGGATCATCATGGAAAGGTGAGATGGCTAGCGAGGCCAAAAGATACTTAGTTAAATCATCTGAAGAGTCAGAAGGAGTGTTTCCCGGTGAGGCTGGGAAATAGTCCGGTGAAGCCGGAGTATAGTCAGGAGTGTTCGTAGAGGAAAAAGCATCCTCAACATTGGAATCAGATAGGATAGTAATAGGGTGGGTGGATGAAGACATCACTCTGTAACAACCCAGTGGGAATAACATAAGTTATTTATATAATAGTATAATAGTTATGTATCATTTACATACTATTCGGGAAATGCAGTGGCACGGAGGACTTTCTTGGATGAAAAATGGTTATAGTTTAGGTTTTAACCTTGTTCTCTATAACCTCGGCTCTTGATACCAATCTGTAACACCCCCTTAATTGACATATAGCAGCGGAAGCTAAATTGGGGTATTACTTCATGAATCAACAGTCATAATCATAGAAAACGACTCAAAAGAGACGTTTTGGAAAATTTAGTTATCATTCAATATTATTTCAGAGTTTTACAAAAGGAGGTCCCAAAATACATATGAAAACATAGAGTTTGAATGATAACAAGTTGGACGTCCTCAAGTCCAATGCCACTCCATGCCATAGGTTGAAAATTTAGTTATCATTCAATATAATTTCAAATGTATCGTATCACTGTTCGGGCTATCATAATCCAGAGGTCATGTAGTAAACGTTTGAGGAGCTAGGACACTTTAAATTGTAAATCCAGCAACCCGTCAAAACGTCTATCCAAATAAAATCCTCTCACATGAAATTCCCTAGTAACGTGATACGTTATAGATTTAATGATAAGATTTTATCTTTTTAAGTTTCTTCAAAAGCTAGTAGATGATAAATTATGTTATATATATAACCTAATTATTTTATAATGTTTCGATCGACGAATGATAACGACAAATGTGTCGGGCTTTCATAAAATCGAGTCTTATAATATTTCAATATATTTTTATAATTAATATAAAAATATTACATTCTATACCCTTGAGAATATGAAAATGACAATATATACCATTGGTATATATATATTTATAAATTTAACCCTTTACTTTAAATCTTTAAACATTTAACTCCTTAATTTTAGAGTATGGCAAAACAAACCCCTGAAGTTTAACTTTAGGATAATTACACTTTTGGCTCAAAAGTTTAATAATTTCAAAAGTTACAATATATACCCCTATGCATGAAATGTTTTGCGTTTTTAGTCCAAATACCATATACTTTGTATTTTTCAAATCTAAATTAGTTTTCAGGTTATAGCTTATTACTATAAGCTAAAATAAGTAAGTTTTACGAGCTTGTAGCTTATGAAAAGAGCTTATGAGCTTAAAAATCCAAAATGGGCATGTTTGGTTTAGAAACAATAACCCGATGGGTTAGGGCTTTTAGGATTAGTTTTTGAGCTTATAAAAATGATAGATTAGCTTATTAAATTAGCTTATGGCTTATAGCTTATTGGGTTTATGAAAATAGCTTTTTAGGGCTTTTAGAGTGCGTTTGGTTTAGGAAAATCAAATGAGTAAGCTTTAGGGTTTAAGGGCTGATTTCATGAGATCATAAGGATGTATAAGAGCTGATATATAATCTAAAACAATACAAGAGCTTATTGAACGAGTGAAAAAGGCTTACTAGTACACGAATTGATGAAATGGGTCGAAATGAGCAATTTATAACCCAATTTATGAGATGAATCAAGAGCTTCTTTTTTCTTAACCTTGGCTTCTAAATAGCTTATAATTTCCTTTCTTCTCTTCTATGGCTTGGTTAAAGCATGGTTTTAAAGTAGTTTTGAGTTTGGATGGTAAATTTAGGAAGTATGTATATGTTCGTGTATATATAAGGGTAAGAGAGGAGTAGTGGCCAAGTTTACATAGAGTAGAGACCAAGTTGTGTGGAGTGGTGGGCAAGGGTTGTCTAGGTGACCAAGGGAAGCTAGGAAATTAGCTTAGAGAGGTGTAAGGAGGGTGTGAGGGGTTCGGTTATTAAGGGTGGTGACAAGGAGGTTTTACTTGGTGAGCAAGGGTGTGACAAAGGTGCTAGGGTGGTGACAAGGTGGTGATGGAGGTTCTTATCAAGGTAGTAAGAAAGGTGGTGTGTCATGGAGAAGGGTGCTTGCTTGGTTTAAACTTGGTTTGAGCTAGTTAGGGGTGACGGTTCATTAGGGAGTTTCGGGTTAGGTTTTATTTTTAGAACGAGTAGGGGGCTGAAATGGGGGAAAAACATAGTTTAAATATTGTGCATTGGAAGCTTGTAATATGTACTAGAAAGTTTGTACGAAATACCTTAGAAAAATGGAGGGAAAATGGCTAGTTTGAATGTTATAATGAATTGTCGGGCTTGTAGCGCGGGGGGGCCCCCCCGGGCAAACCATGTGGCTTAAATGATTGATACCTAGGAACATTTACGGAAAAAGATAATTGAATTTCATGTATTGAAAACTTATACACAAGCCTTATAAGCTTGTACATATGTTTTGTATGTAAACATTACATAAAGTTAGGGTTTTGTTATAAACGTTAACGTATAAAGTCTGTTGTCTTCATGTCGAAAGGACGTTAAATAGATAATCGTCTCGGTAAAATCAGTGATTAAAACACCTAACTGCTTGACATATTATAATGTTTTACTTGACTCTCCAAACGTATGATGAATTTTGCAATGGTAGGTTGGTAGCACGTTTAACTTCCTTTGTTAATGTAAGTTATGCTTTCATTATGGATGGAAAAATCTTTCCATGAAAATAGTTGCATCTAATTTAATAGATGGAAATTACATTGAGGAAAATTACATCTAATTTAATAGATGGATAAATCATAACATCTAGAACTAAAAATGGATCTGGTTGTTATAGTCCTCCCATACCTTAAACGAAATCTCGTCCAGATTTATTGATGTTGGAGTGAGATTATGAAATTAGAAGTGGTGATATTTGGCACGAATTTGATCTTCGATTCCCATGTAATTCTGGTCCTCTTTTAGAGTTCCATCTTACTTTGACTATAGGGATACGACTTTGTCTCAGTTGCTTGACTTCACGATCCATAATTTCCACTAGTTCTTCCACAAAGTTGAGTTTATGGCATGAGCCAAAACTCTTTCATTAGGAAGACGAGAGATTCATCAAATAGGCATTTCTTTAGATTATAAACGTGGAAGGTACTATGGACATTACTGAGTTCTTCAGGAAACTCAAGTGTGTATGCCACTGGGTTAACCCTTTTAAGGATCTTAAATGGTCCAATGTACCAGGGGTTAAGCTTTCCTCGCTTTTCGAATTGAATGACACCTTTTTGAGGTGATACTTTCCACATAACATGAAGTCCAACTTGGAATTCCAAAGGTTTTGTCTTACATTGGCATAACTTCTATTTGCTCCCAATTCTTTGCAGCTGCAAGCGTTGTTCGCAACCTTGTTACTATCTATTCTGGTCTGGATTTCATACTTATCCTCCTGGTCTCGTAATTGACATCTCTCTAACTATGGCCTAGCAGACAGGTGATCGATACTTTTGACCAAAAGTTGCCTCAAATTTGCTGCTTAATACAGGCATGTAACTGTTATTGAAAAAAATTCCTACAGTGGTAAATGAGTCTCCCCTCCTTTTTCAAAACAATCTATATACACAGGCTCGAAGCATATCTTCAATTGTTTTGATGGTTCTTCACTTTGTCCATCGGTCTCGGATTATATGACGTACTTATGACTAATTGAGTCCAAAGCACTCTGCATTGACAGCCAAAATCTAGATGTGAAATGATATGTCACGACCCGATATGAATAAGATATTTAACACCCATCCGTGAAACATTTCCTTTATACTACAACCTTGTAAGGTTTTCATACTATTTGACGCTCCTAGTGGAGGGATGAAATGTTTTAAGTCAGGTAAGTGGCGGGGGTGGGGGGGGGGGGGGACGGGGGGGAGAAAGTAAAAATCTACAATGACCCAAATTGTGTCATGTCCGCTTGATGTTTTGGGTAGTTTTGTAACGAAGTCCATCGTTATTCTTTCTCCTATTCCCAGCACAGGAATCATCTCGTTATCAGTAAGCCACGGATGGCTTCTGACAATTTTACGACCTTTAACTCTAGAGCATGTCAAACACCTTGTTTTTGACATATTCACGATGAATGCCTTATTGAATTAGAAAGCAATAGTAGTTTCTTTAGATCCTGATACCATCATGTCAATACCTGTGTGATTGGAACACTAACTTTGATTTATGGTACTCATGGCCATGATCGAGTCCCTCAAATTAACCAAACAGTCGTAACTAACTTCGATTCTTGAGATACACAATCGTTCTCTATCAGAACGTACTTAAATGTTTTGTCCATTCCTCAAGGTTCTCAGCTTTGATGTTCTCTTCTTTGATATGCCTTGTTGAGGCCTTTGCGAGGACTTTGTGATGGTAAATTTTTGGTGAAACGGGTCATAGACTAAACGCTTCTAACTAGGAGTGTTTGAGTTGTTCCTTTCGGGTTAAGGCTTCTGCTACGACATTTTCCTTTCCAGGATGGTAACGAATCTTTCAATTGTAATCTGCGAGCAATTCTAGCCAACGACGTTGTCTCATGTTCAACTCTTTCTGATCAAGGATATGTTGAAGACTTTTATGATCAGTGAACACAGTACACTTGTGTCCATACACAATAGTGTCCCAAATTTTAAAAGAAACAATAACTGCTTTCCCTAATTCGAGGTTGTTGTGTATTAGATCTCTTCAATGAGGCTTGAGTTGTCGGGATGCATATGCAATAACTTTTTCTCTTTATATTAACACGGCTCCCAAACCTTGATGTGATGCATCACAGTAAACGACAAAGTCATCGTTTCCTTCTGGTAATTCTAAGATTGGAGCTTCACACAGTTTTTGTTTTAGTAGTTGGAAAGCTGACTCTTGGTCTTCTCCCCAGATATACTTGTTTTTCTGGGTTAATTCTGTCAAAGACTTTGCAATCTTCGAAAAACCTTTGATGAATCTCCGATAGTAGCTGGCGAGTCCTAAGAATTAGCATACTTTTGTAGGTGTAGTAGGAGATGTCTAATTCTTAACTGCTTCAATCTTGGCGGGGTCAACGTGAATTCCTTGGCTGTCAATCATGTGCCCGAGAAATTGCACGATACTGATCTAGAAATCATATTTGGAGAACTTGGCATATAATTTCTCCTTTTTGAGTAATTCCAAGATTATTCTCAGGTGATCTGTGTGTTCTTCTTTGTTACGGGAGTAGATAAGAATATCATCGATGAATACGATCACAAATTTATCTAAGTATGGTTTACATACACGGTTCATAAGATCCATGAACACATCATGCGCGTTAGTTAAACCAAATGGCATCACTTGGAATTCGTAGTGTCCGTATCGCGTTCTAAAAGCAGTCTTGGGAATATCTTCATCCCTGACTCTCAGTTGGTGATAAGCTGGTCTTTACATTCAAACTTTGAGTATGTACTCGAGACCTTTGATGCTGGCTTCGAATAAAACATCGATCCCGGGCTAAATGGGTAATGATTCTTACGGTGATTATTTAGCTCCCTGAATTGATACACGATGTCTGAAGATCCGTGTTTCTTTTTGTAACAAATAAAGACATGAGCTCCATAGGTGAAGTCTACTTGGTCAGGATCAAATCCTCGGTCCTACTACTCTTGTAGCGTAGGTCGATAGTTCCTGCATTTCTGAAGGAGCTAATCTGTAGGGTGTTCGGGCTACTGGTGTCGCTCCTGGAATTAAATCAATTTGAAATTCTACTTGGCGAACTGGAGGAAGGCCGGGTAGATCTTCAGGAAAGACTTTTGGAAATTCTCTAACTACCGGTATATCTGCTAGTCGTTTTTCGTCTGACTTCTTTTCCACTACTTGGGCTATGAAAACTTGATATCCCTTGGATATATATCTTTTAGTTTATCAATTACAAGTATATGAGGCATAGTCTGGTTTTTACTTTGATCACTCGTAAGATCAAAGTTTCTCACCCCGTCGATAAGAGTAGAATACTAATCTCGCGTCACCAGATAAAATTCTAGCAGATGATACTTGGATAACCAATCCACTACCAAGACAACGTCGGAACTACCAGCGAGTTTAATACGCATAGATCAATTTTTCTGAAAGGTTGGTTAGCAAAAATCAAGGTCAACCCTGGATAACGGTATTAGTGCATACAAGGATTCCATCGCCATTTCAATGATCTTTGGTAAGATCTATTGTAATACAGGTGAATATTAAGCATAGAAGCAAGAGAATATGGCGATACAAACTTTTATCGTTTCACCCTGACTCAAATAATACTCCTAGATAGATAACTTGGTTTAGAAGAACGTACCCGTTGACTATGTTCAAGGCTTGGTGAGCATTCTTGTCCCTACAGCAAGTATGCTCTTTTCATGGGCATTGTAGTTTTGCTCTTGAGCACTGGATTTTGTAGTGCCCTTTCTTTCCGCAGGCATGACAAGTTATGGATACTGGTTGTAGGCTGCTTCCTGTGGTTGGGCCTTTGTTTCTGCAGTTCCTGGTCAGATGACCCACCTTGTTACAAGTCTGACACTTCACAGTGCAATGCCTTCGTGAACTGCAGCGTGCAATTCTTACACAGGGGAAGGCTTCCGTATACACTATAGTTTTCAAGTTGGGTGACAGACACATAAGCACCTGACGATTTCTTGCCTTCTACATATAATTGTTGTAGGGGATCATTGGTTGCGGTTGTTATTGTTGATGTTACGGTTGTTACTTTTGCGTCAAGTTGTTGCTTTGTGAAGGTTCTTCACTCTATCATAAACTTTTTGTTTGTCTGATCTTTGGTTCTTTGCCACAGAATTGTCCTTGTTACTTGACATCATAACCTCTGGGTTTATGGTAATGGCTTCCTCCTAAAGTTTCGAGCATTGAACAGGGTTAACCATTTCCTTCAATACGCTTGGTTACAATCTCTATCCCCGATGAAAAAAAAGGAATTCCATAAGTTTCTCAGAATTTGGCACCATAGTTGGACATAAAACTGCCAATTCCTAAAATCTTCTAATGTAAGTCTTGAGATCATTTCCTTTTACAGTCAGATTGTAAAATTCATCTTCCATTTTCTTGACCTCGGTTCGGGGACACCACTTCTTATACAACGAAGCTTTTTAAATTCAAGACTAGGTAATCTTGTAAGCTTCCGTCTATTCCAATAGGCTGGCCGAATGAATTCACCAGGGATAAAGCTTCCTCGGTTACGAGTACTAGCGTAGCAAAATTTCACTTTGCAGTCCTCATACAGTAACACCACAGAGAGATACTGATTTCAGTTCATTCAAACCTTGCGGCGAGCTACACAGCGCCTTCCGTACATTTGAAATTGAAAGGTTGGCAGCTCATAAACTCTTTGTAGCTACATTTTCTTGCTACAGGAGTTCCACTTTGTCGGGTGTTCCTATTGGTATTGTCATCATTTTCCATGGTAGCAGCTTGTGCTTCCAGAGTTGTGGCAACACTATCAGCAACTAGTTTCCTAATGGCAGCCTGAGACATGGTTGGTGCTGCAGATGTTGGTGTCTTCTTGAGAGACATTCTATCAACACTTACAAGATAACACAAAATAAGAAAATATCATTGTAGGGATTCTTATTTGGTACAAGTTCTAGCAAAGAAATACACATTCTTTGATATTACATTGCAGGATATAACCGAATTTTTTTGGAATAGACACTCTAACAAGCATCTAACTCATTAGGTTCTCAAGGACTGATTCATTTTTCAGTGGTTTCTGACCACTTAGATAACTTATCAAAGGCTAGTCTGGTGGTAGTGTAGGTGAAATCGTATGCTCAATATCTTGATCATTTATCATATTCATGATATATGGGTACAAAGGTTTGAGAAAACCGAGTGGTAAGAGAGCCATAGTAACCTAGATACATAAAGATACGATACATGAAACTACCAAATAAAGGATAGATAACCATGACATACATAAATCGGTTTGTTGCTGATAGTGTTGCCACAGCTCTGTACTCACACTACCGAATATAGGATAGATAACCATGACATACATAAATCGACAAGTTGTCTACATATTTTACATAGTTAAAATTTGACAAGTGCATTATTTATGCCACACATCTGGTGGTTGGACTCTAACAAAAGCTGTAAATGTATAAAGGATCTAGTTACTAAGGTCCTGTGCGTCCTCCTGTGGTTCGTGATCTCAGATGTTTGCTCCAGAAGACTCTTCATATCTGATCGGTGGCGAATTTGGATATCCTCGATGAGTATAGAAGTCCTGACACGGCAAGAACAATCTTGTCGTCATGCCTTATTTGCTCTCTCTGAAATCCATAAATCCTGGCGGTATCGGCTTCTTAAATAAACAAAAAAACAGAAGTTCAGTTTCTAGTTGGTCAAAATCTCGATGTATGATTACTCGACCATTACCAAGACCTTCTATCTTATCTTCCATGTGCTTAATGCCTCAGAGGTACTTTATCTAAATGACATTTAAAATTAGTACCCTTGAAACTATTCCTCATGCACACGCTCCAGATGCTCACTTATGGAGACTCTCTCCAATCTCAAAACACACATGAGGTGGGTACAAAAAATCAGAGTCAGAAGAGGATGATAGGAAAACGGCTCCATTTTCACGAGGTGGTAAATCTCTTCAGGAAGAAAAAAATCTTGGGGATCAAACATTGGTCATAGTGGTAACACTAGAGATAGAGGCAAAACAGTTAATGGAGCAATATGAGCTTGTCGCAGTGGAATAGATATTCATTATTAGTAGCTATCATATGCATCTCATCAGACCTACCATATACGGATCATCTTGGAAAGGTGAGATGGCTAGCGAGGCCAAAAGATACTTATTTAAATCATCTGACAGAAGTCAGAGGAGTGTTCTCTCGGTGAGCTGGAAATACAGTCCGGTGAAGACCCACTAATAGTCAGAGTGTTCGTAGAGGAAAAGCATCCTCAAACATTTAATCAGATCAGGAAAAGTAATAGGGGTCGTGCATACATTACATCTGTAACAACCCAGTGGAATAACATTAAGTTATTTATATAATATGTACTAATAGGTTCTGTATCATTTACATACTATTCGGGAAATGCAGTGGCACAGAGGACTTTCTTGGATGAAAAATGGTTATAGTTTAGGTTTTAACCTTGTTCTCTATAACCTGGGCTCTTGATACCAATCTGTAACTCCCCTTTAATTGACATATAGTAGCGGAAGCTAAATTGAGGTATTACTTCATGAATCAACAATCATAATCATAGAAAACAACTCAAAAGAGACGTTTTGGAAAATTTAGTTATCATTCAATATTATTTCAGAGTATTCATACAATAAAGACGAGTCCCAAAATACATATAGAACACATAGAGTATTTTGAATGATAACACAAGTTTGGACGTCCCACCTCCAATGCCACTCCATGCCATAGGTTGAAAATTTAGTTATCATTCAATATAATTTCAAATGTATCGTATCGTGTTCGGAGCCGCTGACTCATAATTCCAAGAGCGTCATGTAGTAAACGTATGATGGAAGCTAGGACACTTTAAACACACTTAGATTAACATCCAAGCAAACACCCGTCAAAACCTCTACATCCAAATACAAAATCCACTCACATGAAACATCCCATATAACGTAGATTACGTAATAGAATTAATGATAAGATTTTATCTGTTTTAAGTTTCTTCAAAAGCATAGTATATGATAAATTAAGTTATATATATAACCATAAAATTAATTTCTATAATGATTCGATGGGGACGAATGAAAACGACAAATACGTGTCGCGCTTTCATAAAAATACGAGTCTTATAATACATTCAAAACTATTTTTATAATTAATATAAAAACTATTACATTCTATACCCTAGCACAGAAACACTGACAAATGACAATATATACCTTGGTTATACTATATATTAAACAATTTAACCCTTACCTTAAATCTTTACAAACAATTAACTCCTAATTTAGAGTATGTGCAAAAACAATCCCCTGAAGTTTAACTTTTAGAGAATAATACAAGCGCGCTTTTGGCTCAAAAGTTTAATAATTAGTCAAACAGATTACAAAAAAACCCCTATGCATGAATGTTTCTCTGCGTTTTTATATCCAAATAACCATGCATACTTTGATAACACTTTTCCAATCTAATTAGTTTTAGGTTATAGCTTATTACTATATTAGCTAAACTCATAAAGTAAGTTATACGAGCTATCTGTAGCTTAGGTAAAAAGCTTATGAGCTTAAAAAGTCCAAATGGCATGTTTGGTTTATAAACAATAACCCGATGGAAGGTTAGGGCTTTTCTTTATGTGATTTCAGTTTTTGAGCTTATAAAAATGATAGATTAGCTATTAATCTTCTTAGCTTATGGCTGCTACGCTTATTAAGTATATGAAAATAGCTTTTAGGCATTTCTACGAGTGCGTTTAGGAGTTTAGGAAATTCAAATAAGTACTCTCTGCTTTACAGGTTTCTTAACGCTGATTTCATGACAGAGACAGAAAGGATGATAAAGAAGCATGATAGAGTAACTTCTACAACATATACAAGAGCCTTATGAAAGAGTGAAAAGAGGCTACTAGTACACGAATTGATGAAATGGGTTGAATGAGGCAAATTTATAACCCAATTTATGAGATGAATCAAGAGCTTCTTTTTTCTTAACCTTGGCTTCTAAATAGCTTATAATTTCCTTTCTTCTCTTCTATGGCTTGGTTAAAGCATGGTTTTAAAGTAGTTTTGAGTTTGGATGGTAAATTTAGGAAGTATGTATATGTTCGTGTATATATAAGGGTAAGAGAGGAGTAGTGGCCAAGTTTACATAGAGTAGAGACCAAGTTGTGTGGAGTGGTGGGCAAGGGTTGTCTAGGTGACCAAGGGAAGCTAGGAAATTAGCTTAGAGAGGTGTAAGGATGGGAATGTGAGCGGGTTCGGTATTAAGGGAGTGGTGACTCAAGAGAGGTTTCTACTACGATGTCTGTAGCTAACTGGGACAGGACAAAGTGCGTAGGTGGTGACAAGGTGGTGATGGAGCTTCTTATTCAAGGTATAAGAAAGGTGGTGTTCATAGAGAAGGGTGCTTGCTTGGTTTAAACTTGGTTTGAGCTAGTTAGGGGGTAACGGGTTCATTAGGGTTTTCGGGTTAGGGTTTTAGTTTTTGACGAGTAGGGGCTGCAATGGGGGCAAAAACCGTTTTCCAAATTAGCCTGGACATTGTAAACATGTACTAGGAAGGTTTGTACGCAATACCTTGAAAATTGGAGGAAAATGGCAATTTTGAATGTTTATCCTTTTCCTTTCCCTACTTCTTGTCGGGTTGTACCATGGCTTAAATGTGTTGTACTGACGGTTTATTAAGAGGGAAAAAAGATAATTGAATTTCATGTATTGAAAACTTGTACACAATCCTTATAAGCTTGTACATATGTTTTGTATGTAAACATTACATAAAGTTAGGGTTTTGTTATAAACGTTAACGTATAAAGTCTATTTTGTATTAAATGTTATGAAAGGTACGTTAAGTAGATAACGTATGTAAAATGGGGATTAACCATATTGGTTGACATATTCATATGTTTAATTTGACATAAAGTTGATGTAAATTTGCAATCTTAATTAGATCGTCAGATACTGTTTACACTTTTGTAATGTAGTTACGTTACACTTATCGCGATTGGAAAAATCTTTCCATGAAAATATGCTTCTAATTTACAGATACAAATACATCTGAGTAAATTGCATCTAATTTAATAGACGGACTAATTTACATAGAAGAAACACATAGGTTGTTATAAATCGGATTAGCAAGGATGTGATTTTTTCGTCTATCAATGATGAACTTGAGGACCACGTTTTAGATTATAATAAGACATAGCACTGAGATCATTACATAAATGGAAACTTATGATATTCTATCTAAGTAAAATGCGTTCATCTTCTTAGTTGTTTGTCACTATACCAATTCCCTTTAGACATGTTAGGTGCATTTAAGATAATCACAAAATTTAAAATGCTTTCTTTTACTACTTTCTAAGGTAGATTCTATTTCAATTAGACAATTAGAGAATATAAACCATTTTTTGGGTCGACACCGTATTTACCAGTCCACTACACTATACACGATATGGAAACACTAGCTCTTTTATGCGTATATCTATACTGCTCGAGAGAAGTTATCTGGTTTATATATTGTAAAACCCTGCTCGTAATTCTTCTTTTTAAAAGTAAAATCAACCGCACCTCACAACTTTGTGGCTGGCTACTGCCGGGTAACGAGGTTTCACTGTATAGTTTATGGTTGTTTGATTGAAATATGTGTTGTGATTATGTGTGTGTGTGCTTGTGAGTGCTTGACAATCTATTTTTAATTCAAATGCTTGCATGTTTGTTTGATTGTTTGCGTATTGTTCTTGTTCATTTTCATCAAAAATTTTGACCTGAGTCTTAAAACTACGGCGTTGCGAGTGCATTGGTCTATAGCGTAGTTGGTTTCTGAACATCAAAAATATTTGTTTTTAAAAATCATTAATAACTTATTAATGCAAGGATTATTGAATTTGTTAGAAGAATCAGGGAATATCATTTCCATTGTACGTTAACGTGTTTTTAAGTTAATGTTTACTAAAATATTGGCTCAAAATTGATACACGACATGGGGATTAATGTACTTTTAAATAAGTAAGTACTTGACTAGGATTCAAAATAAGGTTTAATGAGAGTAACTGCTTTTTAATAATTTTGATGTTGAAATAAGTTAGAAACTACTAGTAATTAATGATCTTTCATTTGCTCTATTTAATTTGTTTTACACATTTAATGCACCGGGTAGTGATCGGAGGCCAGTTGAATTAATGGAGCAAGTTGAAGAGATTTTGGATGATGATGGACGGGATGGAATATGTCTAGGGAGATGTGAAACATGGCCGAGTCATCTTAAGAGAATAGAAAATAAAGAAAAAGTCTTGTCCGGGAGACAACACCGTCATTCCGTTTGTTTGTTTTATTTCCTTTCAGCAATTTCAGTTTGGTTTTGTGTGTTCTTACTCTATTTACTAGTTACACCAGCAAGGAAAAGGAAGATTGAGATCACCTTGGCTCATGGTTAAGTGGAATTTAAGTCGCAGTCTGAAACTATGGTGTAGCTGGGCACCCTAACTACGCCATAGCTGATTTTAAAAATATAAAAATGTATTAACTGCACTTTAACTATGGCGTAGTTCCACTATAGGACTGCGCCGTAGTTCCATTCCTATAGTGAAATTTTTTCATAAATTTTCTTTTGTGCATAAAACCTTGTATATATAGTAAATGAACTTTTTGGGTATGTTTACTGGAAACCCTAACGAGACTTCACTCGAACACTCGGGACACCGAATGGTTTAAAAGGCTTATTTCATTTCTTGTATGTATAGTTTGTAGATTTTGTGATATGATTACTTATATCCAGAATTATGCTTTAGTGTTAGTTTTCCTTGCGGCTATATAGGTTGATGCACGTGGAGTAGTGCTTTATTGATACTTAGCTGTAGGGAAACATGTCAATCCATAACATTGAGACTATACCGATGATCTGATGAATTGCTTAGTGATATTTGGATTGTTGCTCAGGAAGCAGACTGGAGCATGGCTTAGAGTATGATGAGCTTTATCATACTCGACAAATCCAGGGGAGTTTTCCTGTTCCATTTCTAACCCTTCATATCTTGAAATTAATTGCTTAGTTTGACTCCAAGAGTGGGAAGGGATAAGAATAAATGTCCACTTGATTTTTCAGTTGCCGTTTTATTTGTCCGTTTTTATTGAAAAATGTCCATCTTTTAGCTCACCTCATTTCTTAACTAGTTAAGACTTTCCTGCGAGTCACACCCCTACCCCTTATAATTACTTGTGTGAGGTTAAGCTTTTCCGTTTTCCCTTATACATAAATTCAATAAAAATAAGCGTGTCGATGGCTGTAGTAGACTTTAGAACTTGGCTTGCTATATTTTTCAAGACCATCATAATGAGCATTGCACTGAGGTAACATAGTGTAATCATTGTAGTTAGGATAAAAAGAAAAATTTAGGATTAACCCCAAATATCCCAATTATGTTATGTTTGTGTATATTGACTTTTCATACTGATTAGTCAATCCCCCTATTAAACCTTTTGTTGCACTCATCTTTAGTGCAAGATACCCCAAGTACAACATGCTGAGCCTTTCCCTTTGTTTTGATAACTTATTATATGTTTGTTTCGTTACACCAATCGCCTAGCCAACCCTGTAGTTTCTTAAAGTCCATAGTCAGGGAGTTGCTAGTTAATTTTGGTTCGACTGGTAAATGTTGTGGGTTATGATAGAGGGGATTTGAAGAAAAGTCAGATTTAGAAGATAGTTGATCTCAAGTAAGGGGATGCTTATGTATATATGTGTTTGTAATTTCTATTTCATTGTATCCTTGTCCTGCATCAAAAAAGGTGAAAAAGTTAAAAAAGCACGCAATCAAGTATTTATTAGCTTGTTTATAGCTGAATGTAAATTATATATCAGCTTATATATCGTTTAGTATAGTGGTAGTATTCCCGCCTTGTGGAGCTGGTGATTTCTTAACATATCCGTTATGATGTTTGTCAACGGGTATCATTTATAAACCCGCGCATTACTATCTCACCTTTCTATTTAAGTTTACATTTGTACAATGAGGGCATTTTACATCTCAAATGGGGGGGAAAGGAGATAGAAATGAGTGATTTAGAGTGTATTTGGTTAGATTATGTGCCGATTTTACCCAATTTTTTTAAGAAAAAATAGCACATAGTTTTTTGTTCATAATGATGAAGGCCGAGTTAATGCGTCTTGCATGCCTACTTATTATGGAGATTATGAGGCATTACACTACATTATATACGTATTAACTCGTGTATTTTGAAGACCCCTTGACTCTTGACCCTCGGTCTTTGCCTTATGGGATTTGAATGCGACTAGTGACGAGGAGATTGTGGACTTCGAAAACTATTTGTTTTGTGTCTTTATGTTACACCCATTAAATGTTTTCCTATGTCTTATATCCTACCCTTATCATTCTTAATCCTAACCTTTAGCTTATTCGAGTTAAGGAATTAAGCAATCACGGGTGTCTCGTTCATGGATTTGGGTGAGCATTTGTGGTTTTGTTGCCTTTTCTGGAATATTGGTATTGGTAAAGATTGCATTGTAAGAATGATCCACCCCGTAAGCCTTTGTGTTATGTCAACCCATTTTCCTTCTAGAATAGTTGCATCTAGAATTTAGTGGTTGAGATTAGTATGATTGCTAAGCATATGATAGAATACTCGCCATGACTGAGCAGTTGAGTGATCACCAAATATGAAACACATAGATTAGTAAGAGTGTGAGTTTAATTCGTTTTTTCTTTTGTGAGGTGCTCGGTCTAGACTTTTCTAGCATAGGTAATTTTTAAATTTATATTTTCCTGGATAACTTGGGAGATATCTTTTTGAGAATTATTTAAAAAGTTCTACTTGAGGGCAAGTAAAAGTCAAGTGGGAAGATATTTGATCACATCAAATGCTTAATACTTTTCTATATCAAATTTCATGTTTATTGCCCTATTTTATATTAACTTTATATGAATCTGGTGCTTAATTTGTTTATATTACAGGTTCAGGTAATTATGGCATTGGAACAGAAAAAATGTAAAAATTGGCAAAATGGACAAACAAGAAGAACCACATTCAGAAACTACGGTGTAGCTCATACCTTTAGCTACGTCGTAGTTGATTATTGATGGAATAAGGATTGTGCTAACGTCACAACTACGGCGTAGTTGACCCGTTGAGACTACGTCGTAGTTATTATTATCTAAAAATAAAAGCCGCATTGGAAAAACTATGGTTTCAAGGATTCAATTTATTATGTCCACTACGACGGAGGGATGAATTTGCCAAAGTTTCAAACTTGTATTACACTATATATAATAAACGCATGGAATAGAATGGCATTATTCTTATTCGGTGGGGGTTTTATTTTGTTGGACGCAAGCAAAGGAGAAAAAGGACAAACAGTCCAGGTACAGAGCAAACCCTTCGAGGTTTGCTATGACGTTTAACTAGAGGATTGAGATCACTAATTTAGCACGAGTTGTAATCATGCTTCAACTTTTTATGGTCAATTTAATTTAATTATTTTGATTTATCGAATCTAGTGATTTAATTTGGTGATGTTATGTTATTTATTATGCTTAATTATTTGTTCTTCGGCATTTAATTTTTTATTATCCATTCGGTTATTATTAATCTTATTGTTTGATTGCACTTTTATTGGATAACTTATGTAGTGTGCTTATAAATCCATGAATTTCCTACTAGGTTTGATATGAGATTGAATGTGTACTAGGTATTAAGTGACCGTCCGAATCCTAGCGTGTATAATTAAATGCGGTAGGCGACCCTTAGTAATAAATACTTGGTTAGGAGCGCGAGCCATGTTAATAGGTAGCAACCTGTTAATGTGAGGTATTTGCAACATTGACCCCCTTACCCCTTTTGTAAGTGTAAGTTTTTACTATGACTTGTCTGGTCGTAGTAATAGGCACGAACAGAATTAGAGTCGATGGAAAACACTTAAAGCATGTCTCATAAGTTAGTTGGAAAATTTTACTGACTATGAACTGAGAATAGGTTAATTCTCCTTGCGAGCAATGTTTTAAAAATCACGCCTAAGGCGCGCCTACTCCCTAAATCCCTCGAGGCTCCAGCCTTTGGGATTTTTTTGGATTGAGGCTCAAAACATGCATAAATCTTATAAAAATCGTAGCGCCTTAGGATTTTGCGCCTTGGGACTAGTCGCGCCTAGAACATGTAACGGGTTTTGGGCCTTTTTATCTTAATATTGAGACACAAATACAAAATCACATGGGCCTTTATATATAATCTACTAAATAATAACCCTAATAAAGAAAATTAAATACATACAATATAGTGAAACAAGCGCCTCCCATTTTCTTCATATTCCTCCATTTATTCAACTTCTCTTTTTAATTTGACACATATGTAATCACTTCACGTCATATGTATATTGTCTACTTTTTGAAGAGGCTTGTTGCAAGTCACAAACAAAAAACTTAGATCCAATGATGCGAGTCGAACTATAATATTATGAGGATGTACCAACAAGGAAGGGTCAAAGCCACGTAGATGAGTCAAACTATAATCTTAGATCCAGTGATGGTTATGCTAGTTCAAGCTCAAGGGGAAGGGAAAGGGGAGGGTCTAGTTCTAGACAAAACCTTTGGATGAAGATGATGACATTGTGATTTTAGAGAATAGTGAAACTGAAGAAGAAGATGTCAAGGAGGATGAATCTGATCACAATAAGGAGTGATACACATTTGAAGATGATGATGACGATAGCGAATTTGATGACTTAGATTGAAGTCTCTTACTTTGTTTCATCAAGTAGTTTCTTTACGAAATATTATCATGATAATGTGGCATTATGCTTGAATATTGATACGTTGCTTCACTTGCTTGCTTTATATCTTTGGTTTAAATGTGAGCTTTGTTAGATGTATTGTTGGGAAATATACATTTCTAACTTAGTACCGTTAGTTATATACTTAGTACCGTTAGGTATATACTTAGTACCGCTAGTAATAGTTAGTTCTAACAGTACAAAATATTAAGTACTGCTTAGATAGTTAGTACTGTTAGTATAAAATAGTTAGTACCATTTAAGAGATATGCATGAAATATTATAGGAAAAGATATGCATTATCTTTTACGCATTTTGTAAGCCATGATTAGGGTTTTCCTTAGTGTATAAAAGAAACCCTTACGGCATAGTTAGAAATATCAATCAATATCAGTTCATTGTCAATCTCATAGTTAGCAATCAATATAAAAGTTTAGTTATCTATATTCATTGTTCTTTGCATTATAAGTTAGATTTCGCATAGCTTATAGTGTTCTTAATCATTGTTTCTCCTGTAGTTTGTGTGAATCTATTCATATTAGCTACAACCCTTAACAAGGTAGTAAGATCCATATTAAAAGGGACTCACAAGTGGTATCAGAGCCTGTGAGAAACTCTGAGTAAGAAGAACAAAAACCAGTTATAAACCTCTATCTTACAAAACTAATCATGTCTGGATCAGATGCTGATACTCCACCTCCACCACCACCACCACCATCACAAACACCATCACAACAAACTCCTCACACTGTTTCAACAATCAAACTTCCTATTCTCAAGAAGGGAGAATATGATATATGGGCCATGAAAATGGAACATTATTTGGCCCATACAGACTATCCTATCTGGGAAGTTATTCAAAGAGGAAATGGTCCCGTGAGTGTCTCAACTGATACAAATGGTTTAATAAAGGTTCTGCCTCCTAAGACTGCAGAAGAAACTTTAGCAAGAGAAAGAGAAAGGAAAGCAAGGACTACCTTGCTTATGGCTTTACCAGAAGATCATCTTGCTAAATTTCATAAAATGACTGATGCTAAAGAGATGTGGGAAGCTATCAAGTCTAGATTTGGTGGAAATAATGAATCAAAAAAGATGCAGAAGTATATTCTAAAGCAACAGTTTGAAGGCTTCTCTTTTTGGATGTAGGAGGTGATGGTGATCAGACGGACGTAGGGAGTAGATGGTGTGTTAAGGGAGAAGTTTGCCGAGGTGGGAGAGGTGATTTGAGAGATGGGTGGTTCGATGAGTACGGGTAGTGATCGGTGGTGTGTATGGGGAGGTGGTGCGAGGAGTGTGGTGAGGCGTGGGATTCGGGGGGATGGGGAGGGGTGTGAGTGAGGAGAAGGGGGGGTAGCGGGCTTGAGAAGGTATAGTGGTCTGTGAGGGGTGGAGGTGAGGAGGAGGACTTGCGGGTGGATGGAGAGGTGAGATTTGATCGAAGGAGGGTGTAGAGTGGAGAGTGGAGGGCAAGGTCTCGCAGATGTGTGTGTAGACGTGTCGGTGGGATGCCGTGTAAGTGGTCTGTGGGTGACGAGCTTGAAGCTGAGTGGCAGTTGAGGAACTGTCGAGGTGTTTGGGAGAATAGGCGGTGGGAGTGAGTGTGAGTATGGGGCGGTGAGTGAGAATTGTGTAGAGGTGTGAAGAGCGAGGAAGTGAGTGTGGATGGTGTCTTACGGGAGGAGGTGCGGATGGGTTGGTGGGCGGAGCCTGGATTGATTGCTGGATGAGGATGCGGAGAGAGTGTTTTGAGTCCGATGTGAGGTGAGATGGAGGATGAGGATTGACGGTCGTGGTGGGAGTGATGGTGATGAGTGCGAGGAGCTTGGGGAGGATGGGTGGGGGGAAGTTTATGACGTTGTGGTAAGGTGGTGTGAGTTGACCGGTAGTGATTGTGTGTGTCGATTGTTGGTTGTGTGGGAGGTACCCCCCCCCCCCCCCCCCCCCCCCCCTGACGAGACAGGAGGAAGAAGTAGAGACGGAGAGACGCGAGATCCAGCTGAACAGGAGTGGGCGGGGAGATTAGGCTCACGAGAGAGGAGGAGGAGAGTGGTTGGGAGGGAGGATTGGGAGAGGTCGATGAAGACGCCGTGTTTCTGAGAGAGGGGGATGGGAATGAGAGAATGGAGGAGGAGAGAGGACTGAGAGGTGGAGATGGAGCAGGAGGACTGAAGTAGCATGGAGGTTTGAGCAGGAGGGGTGGACGAAATGGAGGAGAGTAGCGGATCGTTGGTGGCGATTCGATTGAGACCGAGTGAGGGATAGGGGAGAGATGTGACTTTGGAGAGAGGCGAGAAGTGTGAGGAGGAGGGAGTAGAGTTGTTGGTGATGAGGATGAGAGATTGAGGGGGGGGGGGATGGATGAATTCGGCCGGAGACTGGGGAGCTGGATGTGAGTTTGTGTGATGAGTTGAGTAGAGTTGGACGATGACAGACGGTCGAGATAGAACTGAGAGCGAGGGAGGAGTGTCGAGATGTTATGTGGTTTTATTGGATTGAGGATAGAGAATGGACTGGAGGGACGAGTGTAGGGGGAGGGCGGAGCGGGAGGATGGTGTGAGTTCATGACGCGAGTGAGATGTGTTGAGGTAACGGGAGATCTGGTACTGAGAGGTGGGTGGAAGAGAGGGAGGCGGGTTGGGGGATATCACGGAGGGGCGGGAGTAGATAATCCGCGGAAGAGGGGAGGACGTGGGATGTTGGGGAAGAGAGAAGGACTAAGATCTTTTAGAAAAGAGAGATGAGTTGGAGGATGTGAAAGCTGGGATTCCAAGAGATTTCGGGACGTCTGAGGTGGGTCTTGGAGGTGGCTGGCGATGTGTTGACGTGAGGAAGGTAGTAGAGAGTCGTGAGGTGTGTGGTTGATGGTCGCTGTATGAGCGTTTGATTAGGGGAGAGTAGTGACGAGACCGAGATGGGCCTGAGGAGGAGGATGTTCGAGAGCGAGATTTGATGTGGAAGGGATGAGGAGACGAGAGGAGCGGACGGAGTTTCTCGGTTGTCCACTGTGGAGTTTGACGAACGGGAGGGGGTTGTGTGGAGAGAGTTAGAGAGAGAGGGGGTCGGAGGGAGAGTGAGTGACTATCTCGTGGTGTTGAGGGGATCAATGAGGAGAGAGAAGGTGACGGGAGAGGTAGGGTGAGAGGGGAGGAGCGGGGTGAGGGGGACTGATGGGGAATGGTGTGAATGGAGGAGAGAGAGAGAGGAGTTGAGGAGAGTGAGCAGAGGGAGGGTGTAGAGGAGGAAGAGTAGAGTGGGAGAGAGGAGATAGAGGAGGGAGAATGTGGATCAGTGATGGATGAATCGGAGGTGAAGGTATGGTGTTGAGGCTGGAGCGAGAGAGAAGAAGTAGTGACATACCATCGCCTTGGCTAGGTCTGAGGCTCACAACAAAGCATTGGAGGCACGGATTGGAGTTTTAGAGACTCAGGCGTATCGCCACGAGTGGCAGCGTCAGGACGTCGATGATCATGCAACTAGAGCCATAATGCTTATTGGAGGCTGGAGCACGTATTGATACTTTGGAGGACACTGGTAGTAGTAGTTAGTGTGGTACCATTTGTAGCTATCATGTATAGCCTGCTAAGTATTATGGGATTACTCCCAGCTAGTAGACTGTATGGATCTTTTGTTCATCATCTAGCTATCATGTATGGCATGCTAAGTATTATGGGTGAACCTCAACTAGCACATTGCCTTAGGTTTGTATTTTTCATTTTGTATCTCATGTACTGGTCGTTTGTGACCAAGATCTATCTTATCATGTATATTATCGAATTTATTATGAATGAATGTCGATTTATTTACATCATTGTTGATTTCACTACAGTTGTATATTTCACTGCGTGTTGTGATATCATTTTATTTATTATGCATATGTCATGCCACGTTATTGATTGTTTGAAATCTAACATGTATTATATTTCTTGTGATTTTGAAGGAAAATGACACTAAAGAGACTCGTTCGCTAACCACCACTCCTCCACAGTTCGTGACGGTGCTTAACTTAAGGCACTGATTGCCCGATGAGTTGTCGATGTATTGGCAGAAATTAAAGCAAATAGAACCAGCAAAAATGGCGATGGGGACAACATGATGCGGAACTGTAGCAGGGAAACAGGCGAGCTGCTATTGAGTGCAACTACATGTGATTCCTTAATGTCAACCCCGGAATTTCAAGTATGAAGGAAGTCTGTTGGTCTTACTCAGTGGTTTAAAAGGTGGGAGAATCTGTCATTTTATTTCAGATTAACATGCACAGGCGCGTGTCTAAATAAAAGTTCTCTACTTGTCCTTCAAGGGAAAAGCTTTAATGCCCATGTAGGAACTCCCACGTTTAAGAATGTTAGCCATAATGCTGCATACGCAATGACATGGAAAGCATTGAAAAAGATGATGACTGATAAATACTGCCCGAGAGGCAAGATTAAGAAGCTAGAAATTGAGTTATGAAACTTAAAGGTGAAGGGAACTGATGTGGAAAGTTATAGCCAACGTTTTCAAGAGTTTGCATTGATGTGCAATAGGATGTTTCCTGAGGAGTCTGATGAGATTGAAAAGTATGTCGGTGGTCTGCCCGACATGATCTATGGAAGTGTAATGGCGTCTAAGCCTAAGACAATGCAAGATGCAATTGATTTTGTAACTGAACTAATGGATCAAAAGAACCGTACTTTGGCTGAACGTTAGGCGGACAACAAAAGGAAATTTGAGGACACTTCAAGAAACAATCAAAACCAACAATAGCCATTCAAAAGGCACAATGTGGCATGGGCCTATAATGCATGGCCTGGGGAGAAGAAACCTTACGAATGATCTAAACCTCTGTGCCCTAAATGCAACTATCACCATGATGGGCAATGTGCTCCCAAATGCACCAACTGCAAGAGGACTGGCCATTCAGCCCGTTGACTTGTTAGAAACCAAGTACTGAACAACAACAAACAACATAATGATCCAAGAGAGCCTAAGGGGTGTATCAAAGAGTTCTTACTTGCTTTGAGTGTGGAGCTCAAGGCCATTTTAAGAATAATTTCCCGAAGTTAAGGAACAAGAATCAGGGAAATCAGGATGGAAATGGTAATGCTGTGGCAAGAGCTTATGATGTGGGCATTGCCGGAACAAACCCGAACTATAATGTTGTCATGGGTACGTTCCTCCTAAACAACCGTTATGCTTTGATTTTATTTGATACTGGTGCCGATAGGAGTTTCGTATCTACTGCATTTAGTTCTTTGATTGATATCATCCTAACTACACTAGTCCTATGGTTTGAGTCGAGTTAGCTGATGTGTAGGAATAAATTGGTGTTAATACTAAACGTATACGGGTTGCACTTTGAATTTTCTAAATCATCCATTCAACATCGACTTAATGCCCGTAGAGATGGGTAGTTTTGATGTCATTATTGGTATGGACTAGTTATCTAAATATCATGTCGTAATCGTTTGTGATGAGAAACTCGTTCGCGTTCCTTTTGGAAACAAAATTTTAATTTTTCATGGTGACGAAAGCGACAACGGACACGAGTCTCGATTAAACATCATCTCGTGCACCAAAACAACTAAGTATTGGTTATGGGATTGTCCCTTTATGTTTTTTGCACATGTTACCACGAAGAAGACTGAAGACAAGTCGGAGGAGAAGCGACTTGAAGATGTACAGATTGTTCGAGATTTTCCCGAAGTATTTCCTGAGGACTTGCCGGGTATTCCACCAACCCGAGAAGTAGAATTTCAAATCGATATAGTACCTCATCCCCTGGTAAACCATGGTATTGAAAAATCTGTTGGACTTGTTGAATCATATAAGTTTGAAATCCATAGCTTGCATGGTCATAGGGGCGATCGGTCCGTCCCAACCAAGCATAGTCGGCTGGCACAACTCCTCTATCGTTCGAAGATCGGGAGCCAGATTTTGAGGAATAGGACCCATAGGAGGCGGTCCCTGATTGTTATTAGGATCCATATGAATTTCTTCAAAATCTAATAGAAGTGACGGTTTACCATGATTTCTTTGACGATTACGTTTAACGCTCTCGGGATTAGATAAAGGAGGAACGAGTTTGGTTGTAGAAGAACGTGTGCTCATGCACTAAAAAGAAATAAGAAAGATTTTTTTTTGATTTTTGTAAAGATAATAAAAGAGAAATATATATAAGAGAAAATAAAATAGAATTGGAAAATATGTTTTGGTTTATATATATAATATATATATATAGTGTGGTTATTGTGAAAAGTAAGTTAGGATAAAAAGTATAGGAAGACATATAAACCATTAGATTGTAGCATTTAATGTTAAACTTGTGTATGAGATCATTTTGGGTATAAAATGTAAATATTTAACTCAAAAAAAGACTAATTGTATCACTACATGTATGCATAAGGGTACCAAAGTCATTTCAAAATCATCCATTAATACCTACATTAATAACCACACTAAAGATTTTACAAGTACCAATTAATTCAAAAACCATAATTAAATTCAAAATGGTTTAAGAAACGTAACTTTTTTCCATTATTAAAAAATAATTACAAATATTAAAATTGATAAACTTAATACATCCGTTGTACACATTTTTTTATTAATATTGACACACTTGATGGACATGCTTACAAATATTGGCACACCATTTTAATAAAGTGACACATCCTTATACATGTTGACACACTTGATACACATCCTTATATATGTTGACACACTTGACACACATTTTTAAATATACTAGTAGGGTACCCGCGCGATGCGGCGGTGGGTACCTAGTATGTGCTTAAATATACATACCTTTTACATAATAAAACGAGCTAAAAAGACCAATAATGAACAAAAATGACATAAAAATACATTGTATATGTGTATTTTGTGATTTGTGTCTTGGAGGTATGAATATTAAATAAAAGGACAAAAACAAGACTAACACGGACAAAACCGAGCACGAGAATGAGAAGAGTACGAGAAATCAAAGCCGAAGGCGTACCCATCTTCTATGGACCAACCCGGGCCCACTTAATGGGCCGGGTCAGCCCACAATCTTATATCCTAAACCATAAATCCCAAAAGTTATAACAAAGTCCAAAATCCAATCTATAAACCCCATTTCCATTTCCTAGCCCAAAATATAAAGCTAAGCCAAAAGTCAAATTGATCCAAGCCAACCTTTATGGATCCAGTCAAACAATATTAACGAGGTCAAACGAGTTAATTTTACTATTCCCCTTTCCCCTTTCCCTCCCATTTCACTTTCACCACAACACAGGGTAAATCAAGCCAAGCACACGCTCTCAAAGTGTTTCTAGAAGAAATTGCTGACACGTCTGACACTTTTGGGAGCCACGCTGGCAATCCCGAGCAATATGATTGGCTATTGAGGCGTGGCACGCAATCTAATGGCTCAGATTTAATGGATTAAAGTTGGTTATGATTGGAAGGCTAAGATTGAAGATTGGGGAGCGTCTCAAGGCTTTAAATCCTTCTCCTCTCCCTTATATAAAGAGACCTGCTCACACAGTATAGGGTGTAGATTTTAGCTTAAGCTTTTAGTAGTTAATAGCGTTTTAATAGCTTATAGTTTAATTTCATGTAATTTCTTTTTCCAAGCATTCACCAAAGATTTTTGTCAGTAATATCTTAATTTTTCAAAAAAGTCAGTTAGTTTAATTTCATGTTTTAAATCTTGGTTTCAATTATGATAATTATGGTTTTAAGTGAGTTCAAATTCATCTAATAAGCTCTTATAAGCTCTTAATTACTTCTAAAGCTAGCTTGTATTCAGTTAAGCTTTCAAAAGCTTAACTGAATTAGTTAATCATTTCAAATCTTCACTCAAAAATACCTCAGCTTAATATTTAGATGATAAGCCAGATTGGGAAGGGCTTATAGACCTTACTAGCTTGTGCAAACAAGCTAGAGCTTGTTGATAAGCTCTTTTGAGCATTTACATCCTTGTTTTTAGCAAAGGATTAAGGTACACTTCATTTTCACTCTTATTTAGCTTATAACAGTTTAGCTTATTGATCTGCTTATTATAGCTTATTCTCTGCTAGTAATTGCTTATTTTTCTTTAATTTGCTTAGTTCTATATCTGTTGTTACAAGTTTTAGCTTATTTCAAACTTTTGTAGTTTAAAAATGATGAACTAGTTTTTAAAGGGGTGTTTGGCACAAGCAGCACTAACACTTGTTAGTGCTGCCTAAGCCACTTTAGCCTATTAATCAGATTTAACCAGCTTAAAGTTAGTCTATAAGTCAGTTTTAAAAAGATTTTAAAAGTTCAAATATCAAAGTTAAGGTTTAATCTATGAATAGTTTTAATTTATGGTGTTTTGAGTTTGATATTTTGGCTTATTTGATTAGAACTTGATTAATGGCATTTAGGTGTGTTTTCATACTTGTTTTGAGTCCTTAATGCAGTAGAATAAAGTTAGTTTAAGAGTGCATTTGTCATTTGAGGTTAAGTCATAATCTGTCATCATTTTTCAAAGTTTAAAGTCAGTTTTCAATCTTCAAATCTAGGTTAGCTATAAGTTGTTTTTAAGTTTGGAATTGATAGAATAAGCTCTTTGTAGTCTAAACTTCATCTGTTTTAGCTTTTTAAGTTTTCTAAACATCATTTACTAGCTTATAATTAGGACTGCATTTAGCATTTTAGCATTCACAAAAACTTAAAAAAATCCAAAAACATAGTTTAGTGTAATCTGTCACTTTTTCAAATCCTTTTTTCTAGCTTATTTCTAAACCAATTTTCCTAATTCTTGTTTTTATGTGTTCTGTGGATGGTAAATTTTATCTGTTTTCAGTCCTTACTTATTTCCAAGTGCTTATTAGGTCTTAATTTTAGCTCAAAGTTAGCCATTTTTTATTTACAACTGCTTGTTTTAGTCAGAATCCATTTCAGCTTATAAGAGTTTTTCAGCTCATTTTGTTGGTTAAAACCTTTTCACATTTGCCTATTAGGTCTTGGTAGTTGTTAGTTTTTAGCTTATTTGCTTTTTCTTTGGCTTATTGAGTCTAAAAATCAAAACAGTTTGCTTATTAGTCTTAGGTTAGTATAGTTACAAACTTTCAGCTTTGTTTTAAGCTTTTCCATAAGTTATTTTGTAGTTTTCAGAAAAGTGCTTTTATTAAATTGGCTTATTTTGACTGGGTAGTTTTAGCTGTGTAAGAAAGAAAAAATAGAAAAAAAAATGTTTTTGTCAAAAAAAAAGGTCACAGGGATCGAACATGTGACTTCTCCTTCACACACACAACACCCTTACCATCTGCCCTTGGGACTTTTTCAAACATATCTTGCAACACTTATTTCTTAAAGGCATTTTTTTCTAGTTTTGTTCTTCTAGCTTATTTGATTTTTCTGGGCTTATTTATAAGCCCTATTTTAGCAGTTTTATTTTTCTTGCATTAGTAATAGTTTAAAGTATTTTCTGTAATTTTTCCAAATTTTTATAAAATAGTTTAGTATTTTTAGTTAATTTTCTAGATTAAAATAGTTTTTAATTCATAAAAAAAGTAAAAAAAATAGAATTTCTTTTCTGAAAATTCTTTTAAGTCATTTAGGATTTAAAAAGTCATAATTTGTGTTTTTAGGGTTAAAATTTGTCTAATTTAGGTTTTTAAGTCGCATTTTAATATCCCCGTTAACATTTTTAGCTTTAATCATTACCTTCTATGCTGCTCAATATTCCTTTCTGTTCAGTTTTTCAAATATTAATATCCCGTTAACTCTGTTTTTAGCTTTAATCATTAGTTGCTCTTAATTGATGTTACTTTTTCTTGGTTCCTTTGCGTTTTTAGAATAAGAAATTTTTTTTCTTCCAAAAAAAAAACAAAAATATTTGATTATTTCAAGCATCAAACAAAAACCTACTTCGTGGAATTTCAATTCAACTTCTCAGTCGAGGTAGTTACGAACACTCATGGGATTGAGATTATATCCCCCCCCCCCCCCCCCCCCCCCCCCCCATTATCTAAGCTAGTAGTCCACTTGTCCAACTATCCAATGGAATCAGAATGTTATTTGTTGAATTATCTAGGGACACCTGCTAGTCAACATGTTTAATAAACCAAAGGCAATATCTAATTAGCTAGTTAAGCCAGAAGCGTATCCTTAGCATGGATTTAGAAGGACAATATTTGTGATCCTATGATTCTATATGTATAAATCACTATATGGAGAGCTATCCCAGTATCTAGATTACTGGTTAGGTCTCACTAGACCCAGTTGAATGATAGGTCGCATACACAAGCACATAAACAAGTATAAAATGATAAACATAATCAAACAATCAACGATATATTAAGACAATCGAGATAAACAAACCAAACATTAAATCTTCATAAACATGGTTGATACCTAAAGGTATCAGCCGATAGTCATTGTAAAAATACATACGGTTTGATATATGAACGATTAAAATAAAGAAATCTCAATCGAACGCGTATTCGGTTATGCGAAGATTACAAGAGTTTTCTTATGATCTTGAGGCTCATTTCTAGCCTTCTTGGCTCTTCTATACGTCTGAGAATCGACTTGGTGGTTTAGGGATTTTCTTGCATAACTAAAACTGAGTTTAGGGTCTTGTATTTATAGTGTCTGGAAATTGGTCAATACACCGTATTCAATGCACTCAATACGGCGTATTGATGAGGTTTCCCTGGTTAGTAGTTGAATGTTGACCAATAATCATTAATGATCATAAATTATCATTAATTCTACGTGTAATCATCATTAAGTGTCATTTAACTTTCCTTATGACTACGATTTTCATTAATTGCAAGATCACTTATTATTGACCGCATTAAATGCATGATCTTTGACTGTTTGACCATGGTTATCTGTAAAGTGTCGGCGCGGATACGCCGTATCTTCTTTACTAAATATGGCGTATTGAGGTAAACCCAGTTGGTTCTTTTTCGTTGACCAAAGTATTATATACGTCGTATCGTTGATGCGGATACGGCGTATTCTTCAAAGTCAGGCAATGGTCTTTTAGTTCATCAAGTCTTGGATACGGCGTATGCTTCTAGAATGATACGCCGTATAGGATGTCAGAATCAGTAGACTTTCTTGAACTCTTCGTTTATGCTCCAAAATGAGTGCCTTTTATACAAACTTCACAAAGTACTTCATAATTACTGCAAATAATAAATATAAGCAATTAAATACCAATTCTTGCAATAATTATATAAAATGGGTAATTTATACGGAATAAATGATGCTATAAAATAGACATTATTTGATGTCATCAGACACAATACTTGGAAAAGAAGCAAAGATAGTCTATCTCACATCTACCAAGAAATTTTTTAGAAACAAGGAGAAGGGTGGACGGTGACACGGATAGAGAATGATGATTAGTAAAGGAGGAAGGAGAAAGGTCAAACTTAAAGACCAGCTGAAACAAAAGTGCTTCCCGGGAGACAACCCGGTCATTTTAATTGTTTTTCGCATTTTAATTGTTTGTTGCACGAGTCTGTCTTCCCAGACACTCTATATGGCTTATTGAACCCCTCTAGATACGGCGTATAGACGTGTCTGGACGTTATCAGTTTTTAAAACTTAAATATTTAATTTCCAGTAATTTAATTGTTTCTACAGGAACCATACGGCGTATCCTAGGGTTTGGGATACGGCGTATTGATCCATGTACAGTTGTGTGTTTAATTATTTTATTGTACCATTGTAGCGAGATAGAATTTGCACTTGTCTTCTAATCTTTTATGCAGGACCTTGCTGAAACTATGATATGGTATATTCTGAAAAAGACATGTGTTGAACTTATCTGGGCATTCTGAATCCCTAGTCAACACACTTATTGCTCAAAGACTCATCTTGAGAATCATCGCGAGCAAAACATCAGGGAGTTTTCGTTCTATTCTATTTGCCCGTCATTATTTAATTGTTATTACTAAACAATAGAGGACGTTGTAAAACTTAAGTATGGGGGAAGGAGAATTAGAACGTACAGTCTTCTTTTTACAAAATAACAGGCAAAGTGCTTAAAAACGCCAAATTTTTTTTTTCAGCATGACTTTTGTAAAAATCACTAGTTACATTACCTAGCGCACTATAACCCTTGATACATATTGTGAGAATTAAGCCTATTTCGTTTCCACCTATCTACAAAATTCCACAAAATTATGAGTGTGCCGGTGATGTAGTGGACTTTAGAACTTGGCCTGGTATATCACTCGAGACCGCAATGATTAAAACTATGGATTTAGATGGAGGAACATGTTCAACTGATAAATTTCTAGGATTAAACTAAATAGCCTACATGTCGTAAAATTAACTCACTACACTGGTTAGTTAACTCTCGTATAACCCTTTATTACTCTCATTTTTAGAGTAAATCCCCTAGAACAACCTGTTGAGCCATTCCTTTCTTTTTCTACACCATATTATATGTTTCGTTACACCTTTACGCCTTAGCCTACCGTGTAGATTAAGCCTATTTTAATCAATGTTGCTAGTTGCTTTCATGTAAAGTCTTGTATTTCCTGTGTCAAAGTGAAATTTTTCTATCATTGTAATGGTCGGGAAATTACACAATGCAATGGGAAATTATGTAGCTCGTAAGTTTTGCTACTTTCACAATTATGAGTCATGTCTGAAGAAAAAGTGTTACAAGAAAAAAATTATCCGGACGAATTATGATAGTGAAGACGGTAGAATCAAACCGAAATTTATTATGTATTGTTTGAAAAAAAAAGGAAGGAAAAACATAGTCGGTTCAAAAGAAGTCTATACCGAAGGAATTACTTGAAAGGATCGATTATTCGTTGATACTTTACAAAATCAACGATGTAAAGTCTTATAAAAAGTGGCGGATATCACCACTTATTCTGTAAAAGTATGTAAAGAGTGGGATGTAAGGGAAGTTGACCGTTATGGGAATGCCAAATTAGGTTGTCTTTGTCATTTCTGTGATCGAGGCGTTTGTCGATATGTTCGAGTCTTTGTCACGGAACGGTCGGGTAAAAGTTACTAGCAACCGTACCTTATTTGTTGGCTTAATCTATTTTTTTGTAAATTTTATTTAACACCCATTTTACTTCCATTTCCTAGCAACTAACCTTAGTGTTGGTATGTGTTTAATTACACATACCTTTGACCATTAAAAACGAGCTAAAATGACCAAAAACGTACCAAAAATACTTTGT
>BQNB010073641.1:0-32048 GCA_026074375.1 Tanacetum coccineum
GGACTTTACCCACTTACTGTTTGACGGTATTTTATATATTGGTAGTCCACTATTCAAATCTTTATCAATTAATCAAGAACATACTTGTTGAAACATTACGGGTCACCTGCTAGTCCAAGTAAGCTCTTAATTTAAAGACAAAGACAGAACGTTATTCGTGATCCTATTGGTCCAGTAATATAAAACACGATATGGAGAGCTATCCCAGTATCTAGCTCACTTGTTAGGCGTAACTAGACCTAGTTGAATGATAGGTCGCATATTCAAACACGTAGACAAGTATTATGTGATAAACATAATTAAACTTTCAACGATAAATTAAGAAAATCGATTTTAAAACAAACCAAACATTAAATAACCAAGGTAACCATAACCATAACCATTGTAATTATACAAGAGTGATCAAATAACCAAGGTAAACTAAACGTTTTTCCAAACGATACCAAAAATTAAATGATTGCAAGAGTATAGGAATTACACGGTGTATTCTATGGAATCATGATCGATGCTTGACCTTTGGTTGCTCTTCTTTTCTTCCGAAAATCGTCTTTTATGTGTATGGTATGAAGAATATAATTTTGCACACTGAAAACTCGTTTTTTGAGTCTTCTGTTTATAGCCTCTGAAAAATTCTGGATACGCCTTATTAGGCTAGGCCAATACGGCGTATTGGGGTGTTTCCCTTGGAGTACGCGCACAGTTTAAAATCAATACAATATTTATTCCCAAAATATAAATATCTTCGTATCTTAAATATCTATCCAGTAGGATACGACGTATGGCAGAAGATGAATACGCCGTATTAGGAATTATTTATACGCGTTTTCTTGTGAAGAGTTTGCGCTGATACGCCGTATCTCTTTTAGTGGATACGGCGTATTGGTCAGAAATAGTCAATCTTCAAATATCTTCGTTTTAGCTCCAAAATATGCTCCTTTTAGCATGTATTCACAAATCACTCCGTAATTACTACAAATAACACTTTTAAGCAATTAAGTACAAATTCTTGCAATAATTATATAAAAGTGGTTAGTTTATTCGGGGTAAATGATGGTATAAATGTGATGTTATTTGATGTCATCAAATATCCCCCCACTTGAATCCTACTTGTCCTCAAGTAGACTCTAGATTATATTGAAAATGTATCCCAACCAAAGTCAAGGATTTTTCCGTTTAAGCACTTCTTTTGTTTTAATCGCATGTACAAGACCAAGCACCTCACGAAATCATGACACAAATATGAAAATCACTCCAGTGATCACTCAACTAATCTAGGGTGTAACATTTAAGTGGTATGCTTAATTGCTCAGTCGTGATTAGCTTCATATAATATGCTTGGCAAGGATACACATCATTACCACTAGAGCTAAGGAGAAACAAGTCAAAAGGTAAATTGGGTTTTTATGTAAGGCTAAGGGGTGATCATTCTAACAATCTTTCACCGATAGTACCACACCAACAAGGCAGCTGAAGCATACATACACAGCCGTAACGACGGAATAGACATGTGTGTTCGATCACATCCTTATTCGAGTTTAACCAAGGGTTAGGATGAAGAATGATATAGGGTAGGGATCTTCTAGTTTTCACCAAAAGTAATGAACCAACAAGGAGGCTAAATCACGCATACATGCCCGTAACGATGGAATAGACATGCATGACCCAATCTCAACCTCGTTCAGTAAAACCTAAGGTTAATTGCTAGGAATGGGAAGCAAATTGTTGTTAAATATAATTCACAAAACAAATAGATTAAGCTTGAACAAATAAGGTACTTGCTAGTAACTTTTCCTGACCGTTCCATGATAAAGACTCGAAATATATACAAATGCCTAGATCACATAAATGACAAAGACAACCTGTAACACCCTCAAAATGGGTCGCAGTGGAATATGGGTCTGAGAGTGTTACTTCATAGATCAACAACACAAGATATGAGAACGACCTCTATATGAGTCATTTAAAAATGATACATTTGATTAAATAAACATGTTTGATACAAAAGCCCGAAGCTTAAATTGTTCATCCATGAAAATGTAAAGATTTTAGTACTTAACAAATACTCCAAAATGTAATGCATTTAAATCTCCATGCAAAATGATTCCCAAAATGTTGACCCCCAATGTATCCTTGTTCTTGTACCTTATTGACCTGAGAAAAACATGCTTTAAAACGTCAACATAAAGTTAGTGAATTCACAGGTTTAATACACGAGCTACATATTTTTCCATTGCATTGTGCAATTTCTCGGACCATAACAGAGATAGAAAATTTCACTTTGAACAGATGAAATAATAAAAACTTTACACAAAAAGCACTAGCAACTTTGATTAAGTTGGCTTAATCTCAGGGAATGCTAAGGTGTAGGGCTAACGAAATAAAAATAATTGTGTGAAAAAGAAAGGATATGGCTCAACAGGTTTTTCTAGGGGATCTTACTCTTATAGTGAGAGTAAGCAAAGGGTTACACGTAATTTACTAACCGGTGTAGTTAGTTAATTTTACAACATTTAGGCTTTTTGGTGTATTCCTAGAAATTTACCAGTTAAAAAATTTTCTCCATCTAAATCCATAGTACTTATCATTGTGGTATCGAGTGATATACCAGGCCAAGTTCTAAAGTCCACTACATCACCGGCACACTCATAATTTTTGTGGAAATTTTTGTAAAAGTTTGGAAACGAAATATGCTTAATTCTTACAATTTGGCATTAAGGGTTGTAGCGCGCGTAACTAGTAATTTTTACAAAAGTTATACTAGAAAAAAAATTAAATTTTGCATAATTTAAGCATACAACATATTATTTGTAAAAGAAAGGACAAATAGGCAATCTTTACCCAAAAAAAAGGACAAGTAGGCATTCTAATTCTCCACCCCCCACTTAGATTATACAACGTCCTCATTGTATAGATAAAACAATTAAAGAAAATGAGAAATAGAATTAGAACGAGGATACCATATCGTCGATTTTCTTATAGCAAGGTCCTGCATAAAAGTTTAGAAGACAAAAGTGCAATTCCTATCTCGGTTATACAATGGTTACAATGCAGGAAAATAATTAAACACACAACTGTACAAGGATCAATACGCCGTATCCCAAACCCTAGGATACGTCGTATGGTTCCTGTAAAAACAATAAAAAAAATTAAGTATTGAAATTAAATTACAGAGTGATAACGTCCAGACACATTGTAACATTTCACATTTTCAGGTCATTTACGACTTCATTTATTCCATTATTTATTTTAGGCTTTTACGCGTTTACTTTTAATTATTAAATATACTTAAAATCGGGAACTTAAAAATCAATGTTCAACGTAAACGGACACCAAACAAATAAAAGTTTACATCAAGCAAGTGTTATATAATTATTAAGAGTATAATTTATAACTTTTCCTATTTTATTTTTGTTGGTTACGTAAAACGCTTACGTTTCGCAATAAAATACACTTAGGCATACCCGAAAGTACCTATACCCATCTATCTCAAACCAATACCCACAATTATACCCACTACACAAAAATTAACCCATTTCCTCACTAAATAAGTCAAATGGCCGGATATAGGCATATACATGCTTAATAAAATCCTAAATCCACTAGTATGGATACTTTTCTAGTCACACCTTACACACAAGTACATATAAGACACATACTTCTAGTAATTGGCTTGTCACTAGTACCCTCCCACAATCTTGGCCATTCCTAATGCATTAGGATGAGGAGAAGTCTTTTTCTTGTACCCTAAACCACTACATACTCATGGTTTGGTTTAAGGTTGTTTTGAACATTCCTAGTTGCTATATAAGGCAAGTCCAAGGTAAATAACACTTACACTCTCAAATTCACTTACAAAACTCTCTCCCATCACCTACAAACCCACGGCTCGCTCTAAACTATTTAGGGTTCCATATAATTTTCAATTCACGCGTTCAAGCATCCATTTTAAGTATATCTAAGATCATTCAAGTGCATTGGAAGCTTGGGTTTGTGGTTTAACAAGAAGTATACAAGAAAAGTGATTAGGGTTTTCTCACTTGGGTCTTGATCTTGTGTTTGATTTATTGGGTTTAATCTTAAGTGTAAGCTTGTGTTCTTGATCCTACTTCACTTCTATAGGGCATGCCTCATAAAATGATTCATCAAAATGTTGTTGAAAATTTGAAATTTCATTCCTGAGATTTGTTGTTTTTGAGGGAGGAAAGAAATGGTTAATAAACTTGGACACAAGATCGTCCCAAGTGAGAATAGAACGAGGAGGTTCTTTGTCGAGCCAAATCCGGGCTAGACCATCGATAGAAATGGAAAAAGCATAAACTTAATCGATGTCTCGGGCACATCTTTGTACTTCAACGTAGAAGTAATCTTGTTAAAATATCGACTATGAGCATGAGGATCTTCTTTCTCAAAACCGAAGAATTGTTTTGAAGTTACAAGATTAATTAGACTATGCTTGAGCTCGAAATGCTCAGCGGGAATGGGTGGTACTATGATTGCCTCCGCATAACCCTCAGTGGGTGCACGAAGTAATTCCGCCATAGTACGTTGATCGGCCATCATAACTACGGGGGTCTCTACAAGAGAAAACGGGTCGACTCTTTGTATAGAACGTCTACGATTACGTCGTTTCGGAATCGTAGAAGTAGGATTCATAGAAGGTTCACCAACGAATTTTGACGAAGAGCGAGTTTCCATACACTAAGAACAAAATAAGAGAAAAGAAGAAAGAGAAAAATATTTTGGTAATCGATAATCAAACAAGTGTACGGTAGCTCTCTAGAAAACGCACAAAGAAGCGGAGGAGCGGGTAAGCGCGAAGCTATTAAAAACCTTCTTCTTTCGGGTCGAAGTTCGTCGGATCAACCCTCTTTATACCTCTCTTATAGTTTGTAATCTAGAGGTGAGCCGAATTCACAAGTGACACAACGGTTGATTTTGTTGTTTTTTTTTCAATTTTTTTAGAAATTTTGATTACTTGATAATAGAAGAAACTATTCACAAATGAAAGCGATAACTTTACAGGGAAGGGTCTTCAAACACTAATCTTCAAACGTACACAATAATCGTTTCACAACCTCCCCGGCAGCGGCGCCAAAAATTGATTTCTCAAACTTAATTATACTTATACATATAACTTAATATACATATATATAATTAATATCAAAATATCAATTAATAAGAGTGAGTAAGTATTCTGTAAGGCTTCTAGAAGATTACTTTTATCCAAAGTAAAATCCAAAACCTTCCTGGGTCGTTTCTCGACGAGGTGTGAATTGAGAATCGTGATTAAGTTCGTGATCGAGTGATTGGATGATCAAATTTTTGATTTGGATTCTAATTCTACAAATAACATGCAAAAACAAGTAAAGACGAGCTAAAAACGAAAGCAATTAAGGCTAAAATACGAAAACGATAACGGGATCCTAAACCCGTTCTTTTAAAACCTAAATCTCCAAATTTTAACCCTACAAATGCAAATTTAATTTTTAAATGTCCTAAATGATAAAAGAAAATTTTAGAAAAAAAATTATACTTTTTTGACTTTTATATTTTTTATTATAAATTAAAAACTGACTTAATCTAAAAATATTAAACTAACTTGGAAAATTCTGAAAAATTCAAGAAAAGTACTTTGAACAATTCTAAGCCTAGGAAAAATAAAATGATTCACACAGCTTATTGGAATAAGCTGTTAAAAAGCAAAATAGGGCTGAAAGGCTTAATAGTTAAAAAGGGTTTAAAAGAAAAATAAGGTGAAGTTATAACGAAAAAGACCCAAGGGCGAGTTGGCAGTGTGTGGTGTTGTTAAGGTGTTGGTGTGTGAAGGGGAGGTCACAGGTTCGACCTCTGTGGCTTCCCTTTTTGATAAAAACTTTCTTTTTAAAAAGCTAAAATATAAGCCAAAACCAGCAACTTTAATGAATGGACTTTTTATTGAAGCTTAATATTAAGCTAGAAAAAGCAACAAATAAGCAACATAATGGTTTTCTCAACTCTTAGAAAATAAGCTAAAACTAAATGGACTTTTTGACTTAATAAGCTACTAAGAAAGGCAAATAAGCTCAAACATCCTTTCCCCTAGACCTAATAAGCACAAGGACTGGAAATTAGTAAAGAAAATAAGCTGAAAAACTCTAAAAAACTTTAAGACAGTAGACATAAAGAAGACCAGACTCTAAGGACTTAAGACCACTTTTTAAGCTAGATTTAAAACAAATTAAGTACTAGAAATAAGCTACAAGCTCAAAACAGATTAAGAATGTTAACCAAAAAACAAGTTTAAGCTAAGATTAAGCAAAAAGAAAAAGAAAATAAGCTAAAAAAGGCTTAAAAGATGACAGACTAAGCTAGTTTGTTTTTGGCTTTTTGGATTAAAATGACAGAATTGCAGCTTAATTTTTAGACTCAATAAGTAAAGTAATAGACTAAAAACTTAAGACAACTCACTACATTGACTCAATAAGCAAAAATAAACTAGACTTAATCAATTAAGACCTACAAATAAGCTAGAAATCTAATTTGAAAGTGACTGTACATTAATGCATAAGCACTATTAATACCTAACTAATTTTTGGACTAAAAGATTTAAAAAGTTTTTCTAAGCACAAAAGACTCAAAACATATGCTAATTGATGCACTAAAAACTTATTCAGCTCACAAATACCATACCTCAAATAGGATTATAAGTAATCTTAACAAATAAGCTGTTTTGAAATCCTTTGGTCTAACAGACTTAAGGTTTTGATAAAATAATCTTCAAAACATAATTCTACCTAATCTAAGCTTATTAAAACTTATATTTAGACTAAATTAAAGCTAATTAAAACTGATTTTGAAAACAAAAAGCAGCCTAACTTGATTTTGCTAAGCTAAAATGCTTAATCCAAACACTCCTTTAAAATCTAAAATTTTATTTTAAGCTTGAATAAACCTAAATAAGCCCTGGATTTTGGAAAACATATAAAGCACTAAGCAAATAAAAGACTAATAAGCAAATTTTAAAGAACCTAAGCACTAACTTATAAGCTATACTATATAAGCTACTTTGACTATTTTTTTGATAGTTTTCATGAAACCTTAAATCAAACTATATTAAAACAATAAACTAGATGCAATAAGCTAACAACAGACTAAATAAGCATAAATAAGCAAAGCATAAGCAGAATTAAGCAGTTTAATAAGCTGATATTGAAATTAAACTATAATAAAGTAAAAGAGAAAGTACCTCAGTCCCAGCTTAACAGGGACTTAAATGCTCAAAGGAGCTTATTCAACAAGCTCTAGCTTGTTGTAAACAAGCTAGTAACAGTCCATAAGCCCATCCCTTTCTGGCTTATCTTCCAAAATAAGCTGAGGTACTTTGAGGGGTGAATTTTGGTGAACTTTTCTTAAACACTTAAAAGCTATATAACACTTTAGTAAAACAGATTAAACAAGGGCTTATAAGAGCTTGTTAGAACATTTTCAAAGCTTTTAATTCATTAGCATAAGAAAAACAGAACTTAACATAAAAACTTAAAATTTCATTAAACTTAAAAATGTTTACAAGACTTAAAGAAAGTTACAATAAGCTGATTTTAAACTAAGATAAGCTGAAAATACAATAAAAAGCTATTCTAAATTACTACTTAAGACTAGATACCCTAAAACTAAAACTAGTCTTCTATATATTGCCGAATAGAGAAGATTCTAGGTCTTGAGATAAACTAATGTGCAGGGGTGTGTTTGTTGTGTGGGGAGGATTGAAAAGCTTCATCATAGCCCTTCAATTATCTTATTCTCTAAGTTCTTGAATCACAGCCCTTGATTCTTTGTGATGTCCCATAGCCGATGAAAAATATTGCCAAGGTAGAATTGGCACCTTGTGGAGTAGGGTTAGTTGTGAGAGTGATGGGTGACAGTAGGGTAGAGGGTTTTTTTCATGGTGCAGGGTAGAGTGAAAGAGACAGTGAATAGTGTTTTGGATTTGGCGGGAAATGGTTTAGGTTTGTTTTGGGGATAACGGGGTCAGGGTTAAAGGGTAACATGGTTAGGTTTAGGACTAAGGGTGTAATTGTTTAAGGACTAACGGTGTAATAACCAGGGTGTAACGGTATAAGGACTAGCGGTGTTAGTCCTTAAGGATTAACGATGCAAACCCTTAAGGACTAATGGTGTAATGGATTGGCTAATGGGCTTTTGTTTTGGGCCTTAGGTTTTGGGCCGGTTTAGTGGTTAAGGATTTGGACTTTTGATTCAATAAATAAGCTTAATGGGCTGACCCGGCTCGTTAATTTGGGTGCGGGTTGGCCCATTTAAGATGCACACATCTTCGACTTCGATTTTTCATGCTCTTTCCATTCCCGTGCTGGGTTTTGTCGGTTTGGCTTCATTTTTGTCCTTTAGTGAATATCAGTTACCTGCACAACACAAATAGTAAAACACACATATATTTGGCATTTTATGTCTGTTTTTGGTCATTTAGGCTCGTTTTTATAGGTAAAAGGTTTGTGTAATTAAGCACATACCAATAGTCTTCATGTTATGTTGATCCAACTCAATTTGGGTTATTAGTTAGATTGTAATTATGAGTTCTAAAACTCAAGTGTAGGGGTATGTTTATAAACCTCAATTGATGTATTATGTTAGTAAAGAAATGAAAAGAAATAGAAAAGAAAAAGAAAAGAGATTGATGTAGAGTTATGTAGAGTTTGTATAACTTTGTCCGAGTCCTTGGCTTAACAACATACCGGTGTGTATTCTTATAAATAATTAGCTAACCACTTCACTCCAAATTCATCCAAAAAGTCACTCCCCAATATTTCCCATCCATTTCCGTTTCCATTTATGTTATCTTACACCTACACTCCACAACCCTTTAAATACCTCTTTAATAGTAATTTCTAGTACTTGCGCCTAGCGGTGGATGTTTGATCCTTTACCAAGCCTATGGTAATTTATATGCTATGACAGGTAATGAGTGTTATTTTCCCATTTCCCATATTGTTATAATTTATTATACACCCGAGAGAAAGAGAGAATCCCACACACTTATGTGAGGTGCTAGTATATACTTTATGTGCTTTTAATAGCGAGGTCTAGAAGGTTTTGTTGTAAATTGCTTTTAACGATTAGGTTAAATGCCCCTAATATTGCTATTGTCTAGGTAGAAAATCCCATTTGCTTGAGGACAAGTAAATCCCAAGTGTAGGGGTATTTGATGAGGTGTCATTGTATACACCTTTTTAGGGTAATTTAACCTCATAAATCATGCAAATATGCCCATATTATGTGCTTAATCGTTTGTTTTTGTATTTTTAGCACTTGATTGGCATTTAAAGGAAATATACGTGACTTGGGCTCATTTGCAGAAGAAACGGACAAGACTACGACTCAACACCATATCCTTTGAAGAAATCATGCATACAGAGCGTGGAGACGGCGTCGCGAGTTCCAAGCGACGACGTCATGATTTTTAAAGCGACGGCATCAGAGATTTGACGACGTCGTTAGAGCATAGTCTACTTAAATTGGCTCTAGAAGATTCGACGTGGCGACGGCGTCACGACTATAACCTGACGCCGGCGCACCACTTTTCCTATATACACAAAACTGATTTTAGGGTTTTTAGTGTATAACTTTTGGGAGACGAACCCTACTTTTAATATTCGAGTTTGGCAGCTTTTTAGGCTGTCTTTAATGCCTTAATCAAGTAAAGTTCATCTATCTCTTTAATCTTTTAATATGTTTATGTGTTGTTTGATTAATTCTTGTTCTTCTCTTGTGCTTAACATGCTAGGCTAGATCCTTTAGTATTTACTTATGATTGTATGAAACTTAGATTGTAGATCCTTTTAATGTTGCTTCTTGTGATGGATGTGCTTGTTAGGCTTTAGAAAACTAGCCATAAGATATTAAATTGGCATAGACGTCTAGAGAAACGCGAGTGTGTAGAAAGGATACCATCGATAACAATCTTCATACTACCTTACCCCTAATATGGTTGATCCCTCTTAAGATGTTTCAATTGCATTTAATATACTCTTAGGGGCCTTGTAATAGTCTTCATACTACCTTACTTGTGCGTTTCCTTAACAGATAATTACGTAGACGGCGGGTTCGTGTAATTCGTTCATGACTTAGGAAATACTTACACAGATCATCAAAAGTATGACAAAGCAACCGGATTAGGAGAAGCAATCTGAGGAGTAGTGCATGATTAAGTAAATACGTTCGTTTATCATATAAGTTATCACAAAAGTAGTTTAGATATTAATTTAGTTTAATTAGATAAAACAAACCTACCTCTCAAACATATGATTTTACCTGCTTTCTATAAAATAAAAATACAAAAAGAATCTTCTCTTAACCCCATAGACCTCTGTTATATCTTGATCGAGCCTTCCTAACCTATTCCCCTAGAGAACGATAACAACCCCCGAGTCTTGCCTTACTACACTATAACGGTTAGGTACTCTGCCTAGGGAGTTGTAAAACTTCTTGTTGAAGTCCTACGATGATCGCATCACACACCTATCTATCCAATACATGACTCAACCGTGGAAATTTCACTAAAAATTTCATGTGTTTTTGACCGTTCTCCATTCATGTGGGGGATTGTTAGAAAAGTTTATTGGAAAAATGTGTTTTCACTAACTTTGGACATGGATAATTATTAGTGAATATAATTATTAAGTGTAAGGCTCTGTAACGAGCCATTATATGTCCAAAACAGAGTTAGTGTGAATGAGATATCGAGTCTCAAAGAAGGGTATTTGGAATGGAGGAAATTGCTTAAAATTGAGTAATAACAGTAAATTGATGGGATATTATGTTTTGCTTAATAAGTTATAACAACAAATTAATGACTCTTAAATGGGCGGTTATGTTTTGCTTAATGAGTTATAACAGCAGATTAATGACTCTTAAATGGGTGGTTATATTTTGCTTTAATGAGTTATAACAACAAAATTAATGAGTCATTAACCAATATTGATTGCACCATTACACCATATGCATATGAATGTGTATAAATAGATGGCAATCTCAACCATTTCAGAAACACCGAAAAACACACAAGAAATACGAGTTCCGCTTATACGTTCTCCAGTAGTCTTTCCGATCAGAAGCACTCAGTTTTCCGTGATATTTCAGGCAAGTTTGTCAGGTGCGGCTGTACAACAGCTTTGGATGTTGTACATTGGGAAACAGACGACGAATCTGTTTTAAGGGAATCGTGTTAAACAAGAGTCTCGTTCCACGACCTTTTATTGCTTTCTTTATTTATCGTTCATAGTGTCTGTCTTCTACTTCTAACCCATTCTGTCTGTTTTATTTTATGTTGTTTAATTTCTATTAATTATTATTAATTGTAATCTGATTTTATTTTAATAAAAGTGTACATGTTTCCTACAATCTTAAAACGGATTCTGTGTTACAGAATTAAAAACACTTTCTTAAAATCGGATTAATATTATTAACAGATTTTGTATTTATAAACGGGTTTCTATCGAAACCAAGATTGAGTTTCTTTGGAAATCAGTTTTTAATTAAACAGATTTTTATCTTAAAGACTTGGAATTCCAGATCTATAACGATTTTTAAAGGCATTTGTTCAGATTAGTTTATTTTGAAACCAACATTGAGTTTCTATTAAACTAATCTATTTTATTCTTTAAAACCAAGATTGAGTTTCTTTGAAGCAGATCTGGTACAAGGTTATAGAAATCAGGATTGGATTTGTTGGATACCGGTTTATAATAGTTTATTTAACTATTTGTGTTTGATCTATCAGCATGACAAACACGATTGTGACTATTCCTGTGAACGTAACTGGTGTGTCGGTTACCAACACAGCTGCTAATCATGATGGAAAACTAGAAAAATTCAATGGGCGGAATTTTAAGAGGTGGTAAAAGAAGATGTTCTTCTATCTCACTATACCTCAGGTGGAACCTCCTAAGAAAGGTCACCCTCTAATGTACATGCTGTGCAAGCTGTGGAAGCATGGAAACATTCAGACTTCTTGTATCACAACTATGTTCTGAATGGTCTGATGGACTCTTTATACAACGTGTATTGTAAGACCATGACTGCCAAAGAATTATGGGAGTCATTGGAACGCAGTTACAAAACAAAGGATTCTGGTACAAAGAAGCTCTACAGAAACATTGTTGAGTTTCTTTAGAAGAGTTGATCTATTGAAACCTTGTTGAGTTTCATTGTAGAAAAAGATCTTGTGACCCAGATCTATTAAGATCTTCTTAATGAAAATTGACAACATCATATTACATATGTGTTTTTTTAAAACATTATGTAATAGGTGTTATTGTTTAATTGTTTAGTCAAAATACTTCATTTAAAGTGATTTTGTATAATGGGTCTTACAAAACATTAGAGTTTTAAACAAAAGTCGATTAAAATATTTTTTTGTTAAGAAACACTATATGATTAAGCACATTGTTAATAGTACCAAATTAGCTTCAAACTAATCATGAGACCTCATATTAACATTTGGAATGTCACGAGTGACATCAAAGGGTGTGCTCTTAAACCTATTAAAAAGGAGACTGATACTCGAGTTACATGTACGGTAGATGCTTTGAAGCATTCAGAAACCTTATGTGCCATAACTATGCGTTATATAGCCTGAATAACATGAAAACTGAGGCCATGAGGGAATCTGACCTTAGATAATGATGGATTAGCACTTCAGTATCATGTCATGTATATGGTGATAAGAGTTTAATTAACTCTTTCAATGCAGTTAAGAATGGAGAGAACAAATTTTGGGCAACTCTCCAACTGCTAATATCAGGGGAAAAGGAGATGTGATTCACATCTGGAAAAGAGTCTAAGTTAACTAACACATTGTACATGCCACGGGTTACGCCTTTTAAAATGGTTAAGCTGAATTTCTTTTCTAATGGTCTCTTTAGTAAAATGAGTATGAATTCAGCTTATTTGATTCTTTAAATGTATGACATGGCTGACTCGGACATGTTTTAAAATTTAACTCAATATGTTGGATACCCACTTTTGTATTGACACGGACTACAAAATTAAAACTTGTGTTGAAGCCAAATTGACAAGATTGTCTTTTATCTCGGTTGAACGGAAAATAACCGAAGCCATTGATATGATTCACATGGTTTTATGTGATCTGAATACCTGTTAAGGTACCGAATAGCAAGTACTTTATCATATTTGTTGATGATGGTATAAAATATTGCTATTTATACTTACTTGAGAGTAAGGATATAGATAAGATTGCTCTATATAAATAAGTTGAGAATCAACTTATTATCGATAACAAGGTATTCGAAGTCATATCGAAGGTGAATATGTGTCTCCATTTCTAAATTTATGTGCTAAACTTAGAATAAGACACAAACTTATTGCTCTTGATACTTCAATAATATAATTGTTGAAAGAACCGTTCCCTAGAAGATACGGTTAATGCCATGTTCTTAAGTCATGGTTTAAGCCATGGCATGTAGGGAAAAACAATTATAGCGGCTACTTATCTTTTAGATAAGATCCCCTATAAAGAAAATAAGATAGTTCTTATGAACTATGGATGAGAAGAAAACTATCTTATAAGTATCTACAAATGTGGAGGGATATCTAGCTAATATATCTGTATTGAACCCTAAGGTTCAAAAGATTAGACCTAAAACTATGAATTGCATATTCTTAGTATATGGTCATAACATTGGTGTTTATGGTTTCTTTGTGTATGTTGATCTACACAAGGATACGATAATGGAATAAAGAAGCTCTTCCTTCTATGAAAATATATTTCCTTGTTAACGAAGGAAATTGGAAGATCATCTGAAATATATGATGAAGTTTTCCAAGATCAGAGACAACGAGATGATAATGATCTCCAAGGAAGAAGAAGTTGAACCTAGAAGAAGCAAAAGGGCAAGAACTAAGAAATCGTTTGACCCGATTTTGTTTCTTTTATGGTAGAAAATGAACCTACTTCTTATCGAGAAGCGGTAACTTCCTCGAAATGGCTCAATAGAAAGAAGCCATTAAAAGTGAAATAGATTCTATTTTACAAAAACATACTTGGGAGCTCGTGGGTTTACTTTTGGGTTGTAAACCACTAGGCTAAAAATGGATCTTCAAGAAGAAGATGATAGCCGATGGCACCATTAACAAGTACAAAGCAAGATTGGTGATAAAAGGATTTAGACAACGCAAAGGTCTAGATTACTTTGATACTTATTTACTTGTTAGGCGAATAACCTCAATTAGAATGGTACTTGCTATTGTCGCATTAAGAAAATTGGAAGTTTATCAAATTGATGTGAAAATGACATTTCTAAATGGGGATTTAAAAAATGTACCATATATGAACCAACATGAGGGTTTCATGGCTCCTGGACTAGAGAGCAAAGTTTGTAGACTTGTTAAGTCATTATATGGATTAAGGAAAGCTCCTAAATAAGGACATCAATTTTCACCATATCATGTACGAATGTGAATTCGAAATTAATAGATGTATGTGTGTACTTCTGTGTTTATACATAGATGGTATAATTATCACTAGAAGTGATAAGAAGATAAACAAATCTACTGATGACATGTTGGAGTCAAGATTGACATGAACTTCATTAGTTGTTGAATATGGTTCTTGGAACTAAGGTCATGTGAACCAATATGGATTTGTTTTGAAGTTAAAAACATTATAAGGACAATATTCTTAAGAGGTTCAATATGAGGGATTCCGGCTTAGCTAGAATTTGATGACATCATTTTAATATAAAGGTGTTTCCCATTTTAAATACTCACAGAATATTAGGCATCTTATGTGTCTAATGATGTGCGTCTGACCTGATTCAGAACTTATAGTCAAGTTAAGTAGATATACCAGTAATTCAAGTGGGGACCATTTGAATAAGTATTACATAAGTACTATGATACTTATAATATTAAATTATGGAAGCTATTCGGCTGCTATCAAATGATAGAGTAATGCAAATACGGATTCTTATATATATATATATATATATATATATATATATATATATAGTGAGACTTTCTTTTCAGAACCATTCTTAGTGCGAGAACTGACAGAACCACCAAAAACATGCATGCACGCCTTCAATAATTATATTTTTGCACATATGTTCTAAAAAACAACATATATGTTTTAAAAAAACATAGTTGTTCTAAAGAATTTTACAGACCTCTGTACGGTATATAGCTCCTGCACACACCACTCGAACAAACAAAGAATACAAACAAGGCTTACGAAAAGTAAATGCGGAATATAATCAACACAAGATATAACGTGGTATCCACGACTAGGATAGTCGTGGCAGTCTAGGGGATCAAACCAGAGAGATATTATTAAGCTCTGAGCTAAACTGCTTAGGCTCATGCCAAACTGCACGATCCGTGCTAAACTGCACGGGGTACAAAACACTTACACCCAGATCCTAGTTTACAATTACAATGAGAGGGGTATTTATAAGTGTGAAACCCATCTTCAGTTTACTTATTCTACCAATGTGGGATTGGGTTTGCACCCAACAATCCTCCCCTCAAACCCAGTACTACAATAGGCATCTCTTCCAACGACACATGACGCAACATGTTCTAGAGTCGCTGGACCACCTGTCCTACTCTATCTGAACGACATGATCTGCTCTACCCGAGCTATCGTTGAATCTGGATTAACTTGGGGTTGCTCTACCTATGCCACACACATCGAGGCCTATATCAGTCTTCACAACTCAAAAATCTCCAACTTGGAGGCTGATCACTTCACTGTACTCCTTCTCAAGTAATCTCTGTAAACTTCGAACCACCTTCCCTTCAAAAATGTTATTGCTCTACCTTTTCTGTACCGCCGAACATCCAGAACATGCTGCACTAACCAAATGCATGGCTAGGAGACTTTCGATACAAGGTATCCTGAACTAACATCAACAATGCTACTGCTCTAACCTTTGTACCTCCGAACATAGGGAACACGCTGCACTAACCAAATACATGGCTATGAGACTTTCAATACAAGGTATCTTGAACTAACATCATTAAACTGGGAATAACCTCTCTCTCTCTGGTAAGACACCATCCTCCATTATCAATTTACTCGGAGGCCAGTTGAAGTTATGCAGAACTTCAACTTCTCTTTCATCACCAACTTGATGAATATCTCTGCAAGGCTCTTCATTTCAAGAATCTTCACCAAAGATAAGGACCCTTCACTTATCAATATCCGAACAAGCTTTTCCTAATTGCAAACCTTTAGATTGAATCAAACTCTTAGTATATCTGTCACAGTATTAAACACTTTCTACCTGAGCTTAGTCTAACTTCTTAAGAGACTTCTTCAACCATATCAACTCTCTACTTGCTTATGCAACTGCCATAAACTAGACTTCTATAGTTAACATAGTGATACTCTTTTGTAGTCTAAACTTCCACTCGACTGTTGTTACACCAACTGTAAGCACATAACCAAGCACCTGCTTCTCGGAGCATCTATCCTTCATCTCGAATACTAAGGAAAACTACCACTTAGGCTTGTTGAACTCTGCCATGTCGGAGCTTGCGACCAACATGTCATCAACCTTTAACAGTCATCTAATGCATGATGAATCATCTTCTTAGAGTAGCAACATTGGTTCATGGCACATTACTCGTACCTTATCCTTGTGCATAAAACTGTCAAATTTCAAGTATCGTAGCCTCGGTGCTTGAATCAGTCCGTACATAATTTCCTTCAATCTGCACTATAGGTTTTCTTTCTGCCCAGCTAGCTGTAAACCCTCGCTTTTGTGCTGTGTAGATGTATCATTCAAGGCTCCCATATAAGAAGGCTCCTACAACTATAATACTCAAGACTAACTTGATTGTAGTCATCTTCGCAACTGGAGAGAAGATCTCATAGTAGTCTACCCCTATTTCGGTTAGAAACCTTAACCACCAATTGAGCCTTGTACCTTTCGCTGCTATTATGCTCTTCTTGAACCCTGAACATCCACAAGCTTTATGATGCCTTCTTTCCTGCTGGTAATCTGACTAAGGAACATGTCTGGTTCTTTTCAAGTGAAACCATCTCTTCATTAATAGCCTTCTTCTACTGTACAGATTCTTTGCTACTTAAGGCTTCTGAATAAGACTTGTTCACCATTCTCTGTTAGTAGCAAATAGTTTGCTGATGGAGAGTACCTTACTGGAGCCCCAGACTATCAGGTGGATCTTCATGCCTGTAGAGTCTCAGAGCCCCCCTCCTTGGAGGATTCTCTGTCTTCAGAGTATTCTTCATCTGATCTTTCACTATCCTCGAAGCACCCACTGTTTTTGGACCCCTCACTCGTATCTGAGCTGCCACCTGGGCTCTGAGTGATTTCTGAACTCAATCCATGCTCTGCAACTATGCTATCATTCTCTGCAAGGTTCTATGGAATGTCTACTAACACCACTTGACTCTTCTGCATTGGCTTTGTTAATCTACTTGAATTTATCGCAGACCTGACTCCATAAATCGAGTCCATAAATGTTATATCTCTGCTTCGGATAACCTGGTGACTCTTCATATCTTGAAAGCTGTATCACATTTCATCTGAGCCACTGCCTATGAATGTACATTTCATGGCTTCTCTGCAAACATCTTTCATCTTAACAAATGAGTCACAACTAAATACCTTCAAGTGTGTGAGACTTGTATCATTCCCTCGCCATTCCTCCTCTGGAATACGCAACCCTATCGGGACGTAGGGTATGCGGTAGATTAAGTAGGTCGTACTAACTGAATCTGCCTATAACATCTTTGGAGCCTCTACACGAATCCCCGTGCTCTCTGCTCTGAATGTTCGGCTCAATCTTTCAGCAACACTAAACGATAGAGGTGTTTCCGGGACTATTTTCAGCATCACAGTCCCGTTCTCGACACAAAACTTAATCGGTCAGCTACTATACTCTCCACCATTATCAAACCTCAAACACTTCACTTGAAGGTTTGCATTATACCTATCGTAACTCCTGCTGCAGTCTTTGATAACAGTATCAAACTTCAAACACTTCACCTGAATGTGTTTCCGGGACCATTTTCAGCATCACAACCCCGTTCTCGACACAAAACTTAATCGGTCAGCTACTATACTCTCCACCATTATCAAACTTTAAACACTTCACCTGAAGGTTTGCATTATACCTATCGTAACTCCTGCTGCAGTCTTTGATAACAGTATCATAGTAACGGGATCCTTAGATTGATGCAATAAATGTAGGGCCACAACCTTCTGTATTAACTTGCTCCAATCTTTGCATTTTCCTTGTCTTCACTGTCATTATGAAGGAAAGATTCTTCTGCTTCCCCAAATCACCTGGCTTACAGAAGTAGATATCTACCTTCCATACATCGGAACGTTGCCTTTGAAATGCTCATACCAATCCTGATCATATCACCAAGTCTCTGGTGTTACACAGTTGCCCTGCCACTACCATTAATAATTACGCCAATCCCCTCGGGGTGTACCTTAACCATATATAGGCTTCCACGTTTGTTCCTATGAGCTATCACCAAACTACCTTTAGTAACCTTCCACTGCTGGTCTCTGAATCCTACGTGGTAACCTTTCTCATCAAGCTGCCCAACTGAGATTAACCTTCTCGTTAGGCCTGAATGTACCTAACATCCTTCAGAGTCCAACTTATACCAAAAGAAGTTTTGAGGACAACATCCCCAACGCCAAACAAACCTTACCGGAGCGTAGCTTGAACCTTTCTATCTCTTCTTTGCAATAGGTAGCATGGAACGATGCACCAGAATCCATAATACGATCCTCAACCGTATTCTTAACGCAACAAACCAATGCGTCATAAGAGTCTCCAACTTCTTGGTTAACCTCCTTATCCCTGGAGGCTACAAGCTTCGAACACTAATTCTGAAAGTGGCCCTTCTGGTTGTAATTCCAACACGTGAGATTTTGCTTGTACTTTATCTCTCATATCTTACATGACTTTGACTTGTTTCTGTTATGCTTCTTGCCCTCTGTCATACCCTCAGCCCCTGTATCTGTCCTCTGCACTTAACAAATAATTCGTATATTCTCTGGATGTCTTCCGACGGATATCTTCAATAAAGAATCAAATCTCGAATCTCTTTGAATGTTAATTAGCTTAGTAGTTCTACACGAACCACTAACTGCTATAACAATACTTGACCAACTCTAGGGCTACGAAGATAATAATAACAAAGCCTTCATACCTGTAGGTTTGGCTTTTGCCAATGGCTCCTAAAGCTTATTCTGATATAGAGAGTCTTCGATCTACATCTTACATAAACCGAAATCATAACCATCATACTGTTGATCTTTAGCTTACCGTCTTCTGCCATTGTTTATCATAGCTTGGCTATTGATACCACTTTGTTAGGGTAAATGGCACCTGCACACACCTCTGTACAGACCTTTATACGACATATAGCTCTTGCACACACCACTCGAACAAACAAAGAATACAAACAAGGCTTACGAAAAGTAAATGCGGAATATAATCAACACAAGATATAACGTGGTATCCACGGCTAGGATAGTCGTGGCAGTCCACATGATCAAACCAGAGAGATATTATTAATCTCTGAGCTAAACTGCTCAGGCTCATGCCAAACTGCACGATCCGTGCTAAACTGCACACCCCGTGCTAAACTGCACGGGATACAAAACACACACACCCAGATCCTAGTTTACAATTACAACGAGAGGGGTATTTATAAGTGTGAAACCCATCTTCAGTTTACTTATTCTATCGATGTGGGATTGGGTTTGCACCCAACAGTATTTACACTAAGTGGGAAGCTATGTCTTAGAAATCTTGAAAGTATTTCAAATAGACTCTTATAGCGAAATCTATGATGAAATCTAAATTTATCATTTAAGATAAATCTATAGAATATGCGAGATATTTACGTTAATTTGTAAAGGACATACCAAGATGGCGTAAACCGGTAACGACCATATTTATAAAGTGTGATAGTCAATTGAATATTGAAAGAGCTCATATCACAATGTAAAACGGTAAGTCGAGACATATTCATCATAGACGGTGATTGGTGCGATAACTACTCTCAAATAGAGTTATCACGACTGACTACGTAAAGTCAATGGATAACATCGTGGATCCACTTACGAAAGGCTTAAGTAGAGAGTTAGTTAGAGAGTCGTCTAAAAGAATGTGACTAAAGCCATTAAAGGAATGAGTTTCTATGAAAGAAAACCTAACCCAGTTGACTGGAGATCCCAATATCTGGGTTCAATAGGACAACCTAATCACAGAAATGTGAGGGAAGTCACGCCAATGTGGGGGAGTTACTTAACTTGTAACTTCCTAGTCCATTCCTATAACAACGTGACTTGTTGAGAGGTTAAATATATGGCTTTAATGATTCAAGATGAAATCATAAAGCATAACGATTCAAGATGAAATATGAAAGTATATGTTTTTAATGATTTAAGATGAAATCACTAAGGAGAGAGAAGTGGGTCGCTCGAAGGGAATTCGTGGGGGCGCCCAATTCCTAAGAGCTCTTGCAGAACCAGGCTAGTGCTCATGACCATAACGAGCATGACTATGAGGACTTGACAATGTCAGGGAGAGTCGTGTGGGGTGTGTATGGTCCGACTACTAAACAGAGGCTGAGTTCAAGGACATCACGTCTACTCAGATCTAGGAGGCTAAGTGCATCTCACAAGGGAAGGTTCAAAAGGTCACACCTACCTATCCTATGCAGGACTCAACCGCAGAAATTTTGCCGAAAATTTCGAGTGTTTTCGACCGATTCCATTCATGTGGGGGATTGTTGGAAAAAAAATTGTGAAAAATGTGTTTTCACTAAATTTGGACATAAATAATTATTAGTAAATATAATTATTAAATGTAAGGCCGGGTCGAGCTAGTATATGTCCAAAATAGAGTTAGTGTAAATGAGATATCGAGTCTCAAAGAAGGTATTTGGAATGGAGGAAAAATGGTTAAATGTCAGTTATGAGTTTTGTTTGGAAACTGACAATTTGGCTGTTATTATTTGTTTCAAAGGTTTATAACTGTAAATTAATGGGTCATTATGACTCTTAAATGGGCGGTTATGTTTTGCTTAATGAGTTATAACAACAAATTAATGACTTTTAAATGGGTGGTTATAATTTGCTTTAATGAGTTATAACAGCAAAATTAATGATTCATTAACCAATATTGATTGCACCATTACACCATATGTATATGAATGTGTATAAATAGATGGCAATCTCAACCATTTCAGAAACACCGAAAAAACACACAAGAAATACGAGTTCCACTTATACGTTTTCCAGCAGTCTTTTCGATCAGAAGCACTCAGTTTTTCGTGATATTTCAGGCAAGTTTGTCAGGTGCGGCTGTACAATAGCTTTGAACGTTGTACCCTGGGAAATAGAGGGCGAATCTGTTTTAAGGGAATCGTGTTAAACACGAGCCTCGTTCCACGACCTTTTATTGCTTTCTTTATTTATCGTTCATAGTGTCTGTTTTCTTGATTCTATCCCATTCTGTCTGTTTTATTTTCTGTCGTTTAATTTCTGTTAATTATTATTAATTGTAATATGATTTTATTTTAATAAAAATGTACATGTTTCCTTACAGTTTTATCGTGTCGTGGTCGATAAATGTGTAATGCCTCTAGTATGATTTTTATTACTTTTATTTGATACAAGTAGGTGTCAATAAAGATTCTAAAGCAACATGATATATTTGAGATAACAGATGTTCCAACAGTTTACATAAACAATAGGGGATGCCATCATCACAAGCACTTTTATATAGGATTTGATGCCATGGCATTTTTGTTAATGCTCATAACCTATTCGCAAAACAATGGTAAAACGTCAAGAAGTTAACACCAACTTTATTTAATCTATATGCAAACTGAGCTCTAATCTTGTGGATTGTAAACAACAATTGGACTCCTTACAACATGCCCACAACTTCTCCATATTAATGATCCCGAAACCAAGACTTTCGTGCTAGCCATGGATTTTGCACTCACTGTGACTAAAAAGCTTTTTATTTGTGAGGCCTGCGAGAACGTGAGTGTCATTGGTTCCACTGTTATGTTCACTCCTTTAGGTGCTCTAATGGTGGCATTGTAGATAGATTTAGTTCGGCCTACGTTTGTCACCGTTCTCCTGAATATCCCTGTAGTGGTCGTCATATTTGTCTTTAAAGTGAGTTGGATGGTAGGGTAGTTGATGGCATCTTTACTAACAAGAGGTGGAAGCAATGAAGCACAGTTGATCTTTGACTTTGAACCGATTAAAGAGGCGATTGATGACCCATCGTAGCCCTCGTGGCATAGAAACTGTACGTAGGACATGTTGTTCATGTCGTAGATTAACCCTGGATTTATGGCTCGTCTAGGGTTTAGTTGACCAACACCATAGGCGAACTCGGCTTCTTGGTTAACACTTGAGCACATTGGCCTTGCTTTATCATGTAAGACGAGTCAAGAGTAAGCTTTAGTAAGACACTTCAGTAAAAATCAACTTGCACATTCTTCAATCGAAAGTAACGTTTTATATAGAATTCTCTTTTTCATAAAGCACTAATGTACTATTTCCTTTGCACCGTATTAGTCAAGGTACTTTCGTTTGTGTACGTTTGAGTAACTAGAAGATGTTGAGGTTTGTTCTGGACATTCTGTAGCTCTAGTCTTGGCGTTTGGTTTATTTAGGGGAATGACTATGGGTATTGGTATGGGAATGGGTTTGTAAACCTGCTCTTGGTGGGTTTTGATAATGCTTAGTTTTGAAGGTTTGATTCCCGTTTTTTAGACCAAACCCATAAACCAAACAACTACAATGGTAATGAAAGTCATTCCTTTATACTAAAACTCTCAAACCAAAAGCCCCAACTAGTCTTTCATACAAGAATTGTGAAACCAAACATTTTAACATACATTTACCAATTTTATAATAAATTTTCTTGTTTTACAGCCAGGTGCTAAGGGTTTTGGGGATTAAAAATTACTCAAACAGGACACGAACTCATCTTTATATAAATTAGAGTCTTGATGTACGATTGTACACATAAGAGTACAATGAATAAAGTGTTTGGTGATTTTATGCTCTGTTTTTGAGTTTTGAAATAAAAGAAAATAATAGAAGTGACGTAAATGGGAAAAAATGTAACTTTTTATTTCATATTCTCAAGTTAGAAAGTATTGAAAAGAAGAGGAAGAAAAAATTAAAGCATTCACTATGATAGTTTATAAAAATGTCTAAAAAAATGTGAAGAAATCTATCATTTTATTAACCATAGTAGAAATGTGTTTCATGCTAAATGTAAAAAGTCTAATATATTTTCTTCTAAATTTAATGCTTTTGTGTCTAATGAGGTTTTATAAAGCTTTAAGAAATTTATTCATAGTGAAGAAAGGTTTATACCAAAAAAAAGGTTTATGAATTTATGATTTAAGATGACTAGTCACTATTATAAACTTTTATAAAGGTTCACTACTGTGTTTTCGAGTTACATTTCATGAAGAAAATAAAAGAAAAATTAAAAGGAAACATAAAAGGTTGTGTTCTCGAGTACCACTTACGGAGGAAAAGAAAATGAAATTGAGTGAAAGTTAGTGTGATTTGGATGTCTATAAAGGTTCACTACTGTGTTCTCGAGTTACATTTCATGAAGAAAATAAAAGAAAAATGAAAAGGAAACATAAAAGGTTGTGTTCTCGAGTACCACTTAAGGAAGAAAAGAAAATGAAATTGAGTGAAAGTTAGTGTGATTTGGATGTTTTTCAAAGTAAAGTGTTTCCTCCCAAAATTGGGAGGAAAATGTTTACTTTACATTACTTTACTTTCTTTATTAACAAAACTCGAGAACGCATTACAGTATATTTTTATATTCGAGAGAAAAGAAAGAAAAACTAATGATTTTACAAATATAACCTTTTTTTGTTAAAAATTATTTTAATGTCAAGGCATTTAAGTCACTTCATTAATTATAAGTTTCCCTTTTCACTTTCTTTACAAGTATAAGCTTTGTTGTATAAAAAATTGTGATTTACTAGACACTAACAAGATTTTTTATTATGTTCGGATACGGTTTAAGAAAGTGTGGAATGCACACTCGTTTGAGCTAACACGTATTCCGACCACGATAAAGATGCGGCGTCAAGGGCAGCTGCCTCCCCTCGTGGGGTTTGGGGCAGCGCCACAAAACCTAAACGATTTTCATGAATTGTTATTATGTCTAAGAATCTAAGGTTTTGGAATTTACCAGAAGTCATAATAGCTGACTTTATTGCAGCAGGGGACCAATTTGGGTGGAAAGATTTAACATAGGCAGCTGTCCCGGCAACATGTGGACAAGCCATAGAGGTTCCAGACATTATCGTAAATTTTGAGTATTGTGTGTCGCCTTTTAAACCTGTGAGTGTTTGTAGAGGGGTGTATGATGCCAATATGTCGACTCCTGGTGCTGCAATATCTGGCTGTTGCGTTATAAAACAAATTACTTGGTAAGAGTCTTAAGACAATAAATGTTGTTTTGAGTCACACTGTTTTTTTATATACCTTTAGTACGTGTTTTGTTCCCGGGTTTGGCCCCCTCGATGAAAATGTAGCAATAAAAGGAGCCGCAATCTTTACTTCTTCAGACTTGTATATCACTGCAGACGGTGATCTGCATTTCAGAAAATCCAAATCATTACTACATGTTTATTCTTGCCACATATGTTCCAGTCAGCTTGTGTGGCCCCATTTATGATACATGGCTTACCTAGTCGAGTGTATATATTTGTTGATTGTTTCACCAACTGTATAGTTCACCATTGTTGCAGGTGCCATAAAAATTTGGGCAGTGTCAAGAAACACTTCACTTTCGATTATAGTCCCAATTCCTCCTAGTCCTTTGATAACTGAATCAGAACCCCAAGTTCCTAGCTTGCACTGAACAAGTTTCCCCTTAACTTTACTTGGGTCCAATGTGTCTTCGATACAGTACCTGTAAATAGTACGGAGTAGTAATCAGTATAGTGTCATTTATATAGAGTCTAGTTTTATTAACAATTTATCATGCGTAGTTTATGTGTAAGAGACAGTACCCTGCAATATCTTGGCTTTCTTCGTCTATAGCCACATCATTTCCACTCGTTATAGGGTAAAGCTTTTTCTCTGGGTTGAAACCGTTAATTCCAACTCCCTGCAACAGAACATGCTGTGTTAAGAACCTTATTTGAACATAGGAACTAGAGGTGCCAATTTCAACCATTTACAGGGAAACGGGTCAATTTAGGTTGTATTTAGTGATAACGCGTCGAATGTAGAAATGTTGCTAAAATGAATTGGGTCAATGAGTTCAAGTGCTTAATACAAGTTACTCTTTTTTGACATGAACCGCTTTTGACCCGTTAGCCATCCCACCCTCCCCTATCTGTTATGACACCTAGAGTAGGAATCTTGGCATCATGTATGAGCTTACCGATACAGTCTTTCCATTACCCAATACAACTTTGCTCTGGAACCCTCGATCAATCCCGCTAGCTGCCACAGTTAAAATCCACGGTGCGTGATTTGAAACACTCCCTAAACTAGGCCCATCATTCCCAGCTGAAGCCACAGTGAGGATCCCTTTATTCATGGCGTGAAACGATGCCACAGATATAGTATCCTTGGTGTAGGTCCCAGTTAGACCACCTATCGAGATTGATATAATGTCTACTCCATCATGAATGGCTGCATCAAAACCTGCTAACAAGTCCATGTCGGAGCAACCTGAGCTAGCCCAACAGACCTTGTACATTGCAACTCTAGCTGATGGCACAGCCCCACGTGTTGTGCCTTTGGCTAAACCGAATAGTTCTGCATTATGGACCGCACTTCCTGCTGCAGTCGATGACGTGTGGGTCCCATGTCCATCAGTGTCTACTGGTGATAGTATGTCATTAGGGTCGGGATTTCCGTCTAGCTTGAAGTACTTGGCACCTATAAGCTTGCTTTGAAAACATATGCATGACTTATTAAATAAAAACTTGAAGCATCAAATGATTTTATATGAACACATGGATATTAATATTGTACTTATTGCATCCAGAAAAATTAGCAAAATCTTGACAAGATCCTTTCCATTTTGCAGGTGGAGGGCCGAATCCATCATCGTTAAAGCTGTCTGATTGCGGAGTTATTCCTGGTAAGTTAGAAAACCGAACAGTTTTATCTTATAAGACCACTATATGACAACTGAGCCAGAGACACTATACTAATACTTTGTTAACCTGTATCCATAACACCGACAATGATGTCACTCTCAAACTTCTTTCTTCTTGCAGTTTGTGGAAATCCTATAAAATCCCATGATCTTGTTGTATGTAGTATGCGATACTGATTCAAGATGACAGATTGCACACCATCCATACCTTTACAAACATAATAACAACAAGAACATCATTGCAAAATATTGCATAAAAGCCTACATAAGGTTCAGAGATATGTACCTGATAATTCTCTGGCTTCTAGGTTTGTGAGCTTTGCTGCAAACGCGTTGAAACTTTTTGTATAGCTGTAGACATGTGAGGCCTTTGCATCTAGCTCACTATATTGCAACAGACCTATGTTAGTATGTAGTGCTTACAGGTGGCAACATGGGTGGGTCATGTAACGGGTCAATACCATTCATTTTTTTAACGTGTCAGAAATAGGTTGGGGTCAATGCGCGAACACATTTTTATTCATTTTAATAATTAATATGCTAAATATGATTCCAAGGATTTTATTATTACAGAAAAGCCGATTTATAATTTGAACCGTGTGGCATACAACATAAGCAAAATCGACCCATTTATAAGTCAATGGACTGAAATTGCCACCTCTAATATTGCTGTAAAGTTTTTATTTGATCTGAAAAAGGGATGCATTAGTTTACTGATTAATACCTTCCTTTCAATGCTGATAGGATGCCAATGTGTGTGTTTGCCTTGGATTCCGGGTTAGCCGCTTGATCACCCAAGAAGACAATGTAATAGTCCTGCGTGTATAAATTGATCAATCACAGTCGTATCCTTAGAAATCTGCTTATAATTACAAAAAAAAATAACAAGAACACATATATGTTTAACCGAACCTTTTTTTCTCCATTAGCTCTTAGCAAGTGACATCTCGTGATAACAAATAGTATAAAAAGATAAACAGAAACTAAGTTTTTCGACATCATTGAATAGACGTTTGTTATTAGTGATGCAAAATACAAAATAACACGATTGTAGCTGCATTCTGAGAATTATAAATACTAAGTTAACTTCTTAGTTGAGTATGGGTTTCAATTGGGAAACTTTAAAGAAAGACATCAAGATTTTGTGTTCCTATGTTGTGTTAATAAAGAAAGATCCTAAGTCTAGATGTCTAACTCATTAAACAATTTCTAGTCTCCTCGTTTACTTGATGTGAAGACAACTAAAATGTGTCTGTGGGTCCCATTATGACTTGATCAAGATTTCTTGTTCTACAGTTACGAGCCGTCTTTACTCAAGATGAGTATGTGACAGTGGGTCGTATTGACTTGATACCGGGATGTGTCTTTTTTTAGAATGTGTGACGTGTTTCATATTGTGCATGGTTCTTATTTTTGCGCGCAATGTGATTGTGGGTCGTGTTATTTGCGCATGAGAAGAAAAAGTTGGGACAAACCCGATGTCAACATGAAGCTTGAAGATCAAAGATTAGATTGTGGAAGTTCATTGTCTAAAAAAGAATGAGTAGCTTGTAAACCAAGATCCAGACACTTGTATTGGAATGCAAGTCAAGCTCAACTTGTTTTGATTAGTTTCATGGATAAAAATCATAAAATGATATATCAAATTGCGATACATAATCGTTTCCAAATTGGAACCTATAAATCAAATAAGCCATTATTTTTAGTAACTAAAGTTTCAGGCTTCTTTTGACAAGAAGAGCTTCACGATCTTGCAACTTCTTGAGAATAGAATAGACTTGTTAAAGTTGTAACAAGCCAAAATAATAATAATAAAAACTAGCATGCTTCATATGTTTTTTGTGATGAGAAAATATGTTATGTCATGCTATGCTAGAATTAACTTCTCACATGTATTGTAAATGACATTATTTTTCTTTCCTTGAGACATGATACGATCGTTTAAATCGAATCAGCTTTTTTGTTTGACGCTTGTATGTTAAATTTGTCATTTCAAATTTGTAACTAGTATTTTGAAAAGAAATAAGGTCAGGTGGATTCGTGGAGTTTGGAAATAATAACACAGAAATACTCATGGAGTTTGAAAATAATACTAAGATAGAATACTCTATTCTTCTATTTTGATACGATTTAAAATAATTGTTTACTGCTGTAACAAGCAATAAAAAGACTTTTTATACGTAGAGCCTTCGGTATCATGGCAAATTTTTTGTGCTAGTCCCATGTGGCATGTCAGATGACACCAACTAGGGACGGAGCTCTTCAAGGGCAGAGTGGGATTGTGGCTCCTTCAAAAATAAATATGCACGCTTAATTTTTAGTGTATTTTCTATAAATATAATTTTAACATAGAGCAATATGCATGTTTGGCCCTTTTAATAATAAATAAAAGGGTAAATTACACTGTTGGTCTGAAGGTCCACCCCGTTTGAGGATTCAGTCTCCCGTTTTGAAAATCGGTGGAAATGGTCCTAAAAATGGTCATTTTGGTGCGTGTTTGGTCCCAAGAGATGAACGATCGTTCAGTCGCTTCGTTAGTGATGGGTACTATTGTAATTTCGCATAAAAAGTATTATAGTGCACCCTTGGTCCCTAACTATAAAAAAAATTGTACACGTGTACACTCCCATCACATCAGCATTTATTATTTTTACTATTCACCTCACCTACACCTCTCATCCCTATCATTTTCACAAGATTATTCACGCCCGAATTATATTCCAACTCTCCCACAAATCACTCACGCAACCATACCTACAGTCTATTTCTTCGATCAAACCCCACATGCAATGGTGTTAGTGGACCACACGGTATGGAAGCTCCGCCGTCGACAGTGGACGGGCACCACTGAGCAACTCATCGAACAACTCGAATCGACTTATGGTAATGATTTGAAGCGCTTTTGCTCAAAGTTAATTTTTTTTACAAATGTAGTGTTATTTACTTGTTTTATTGTCGATTTATGAAGTTAAAATAGTTGGAGGTAGGGACAAGCAAGTGATCACACTTTTAGAGTACATCAGGGAGTATTGCATGAAGAGAATTGTGAATGTACAAGCTGTTATTGATAAATGTACTGGTCCTTTGACCCCTACTGCAACTAGAATCATGGAATCCATCAAGAAAGAAGCTCATTTGACGAAGGTGCAATGGAATGGAGCAAATAAGTATCAAGTTTCAGGTTCACTTGGTGATCAATGTGTTGTGGATGTAGTGAGTATGACATGTTCATGTAGGAAATGGGAATTGACAAGGATTCCTTGTAAGCATGTTGTTGCAGCTTGTTGGAATATGGCTCTGAATGACCGGGCGACACCACCCCCAAAAACTTGGGTAAATCTTTGTTATTGGTTGAGTACATGGAAGGAAACATACTCTCACAAGATACAACCAATTTTTAGGACCAAGTACTGGGAGAAGTCCACATGTCCAACAACACTTTTGCCACTTAAGCATCATGTCCAGGTAGGCCGACCAAAGAAGAAAAGAAAGAGGTTGAAACATGAGGATGAACCATTTTTGAAAGATGGTTAATTGAGCAGGAAAGGAAGAACCATTACATGTCAATCATGCGGAAACATTGGACACAATAAGGAAACATGTAAAGGACAAGTTCGAAAGGCAACAACAGGTAGTTATTTCAGCTTTAAGCTATAAGTGTGTCTTTGATCTAAACATCATCGAACAGGTTATGAGGATTTTTGTTTTTTTTTTCAATTTTTTTGATGTAGGCGGCAACAATGCAGAAGGCAGTGGTAGTGCATCTAGGAAAGCACAACAAATAGAACCTGCAGTTGGTCAAGATGGTTCAGGTGGATCAGGTGTCGGTGCTGTTATAGGTTTATCTAGTGCTGCTGGTGAAGGCGGTGCAGGTGATCCAGGTGGTGCAGGTGTTGCCAGTCAAGGTTCATCCCATACTAGATGGACAAGAAGAAGAGTACAAACATAAAGAATTAGTCCACAAAAATGAACTCCCACTCAACCTCCAAGTCAACCTTCTACCAGTTCTTAAGTGCTAGTGAGTCAAACAAGGAATGCAGATGGAGGAGAAATGGGTGATGGTGTACCGACACAGTCAAGTGCAGCAGGTGGTGCAAGTGAATGGTCTTTTCTGTAATTCCAAAAACTAATCTGTTTCAGGAGAGTGTATGTCTGTAATTCAAGTCCATATAAATGGCAAACATCAAAGTCCACGTCTGTGGAAACTGTCTAAGTCCTTTTAGAGGCAAACATAAAAGTCCACTTAGGTGGCAAATGGATAATTGCACTTGTTTAGGACTGATTTAAGCTGTTTGTGACCTATTTAACTTATTTCAAAAATGGATAATTGCACTTGTTTAGGACTGATAATTGCACTTGTTTAGGACTGATTTAAGTTGTTTGGTCCTTATATAACAGTGAATGTTGTTTGTTACATGTGTTACTACGTTCCATAGTCCATTGAATTGCCAGACAAGTCAAAGTCATAATTTAGTTGCAAAAGCATGTTAGTATCACAAGAGTTTATACACACTTGGTCCTTGATGTTATAATCGGGTTTACCCGTTTGGTCCCTATTTAACAATGATTGTTATTTGTTACACGTGTAACTACGTTTCGTATTTCCATTAGTGGACAAAAGGGCTAGTCTCTTGGCGGGCTAACATCTTGGCGGGAAAATGAACAAGTGTGGTTTTCCTTACACGATTAGTCCTTAAGACCCAAATTACACACCATTAGACCGTTAAACCCAGATACACCATTGTACCCCCAAACACAAGTATTTAAATTGATATCATATTTACCATTCTTACACACTGTATTTCTCCCTCTGATTCTCACCCAGCAATCTTAATAACTTAAAATATGTCAGCAATAAGTGATAACGGTAAATTTCCCATGGTCGACGAAGAAGTGACTTCTAACAAATTAACATCGATGGCTGAAGAAATGATCATGTTGATTGAGGTTCTTAAAAGAAACTATATTTCGCCCTCTGATTCTCACCCCCAATCGTAATAACTAAAAACATGTCGGCAGTAATTGATAACCGTAAGTTTATGATAGTCGCCGAAGAAGACTTGATTTTTAAGAAAATTTCACCAATGGCTGAAGAAATCCTAGAATGTTATGCGTTTGTGTTGCCAAAAAAAAGGTGAGTGACTTGGTTTGGTACAATGAAAAAATAAGGGAACAAGTAGAAAAGCTTGCTGATATTTGGAGAACAAGAGTATCTTATTTTGTCGAAAAGGCGGTGAAAAAATATGCAGATGATGAATGATGTGGGTGTTTGTTTTTAAGTTGTTGTTTGTTTCGTATGATTTGTGTTGAAGTTACATGTTTAACTTTTAGTAGACCGCTAGATCTTGTTATGTCATGTGTATCCAGATGATGAATGATGTCCGTATTTGTTTTCTAAGTTATTTTTTGTTCAGTAACTTTTGTTTGTTTTTTATGTTGGTGTTTGTTTTCTTATACAACAATTCAAAGAAAGATATTTAAGTTAGTAAGACATGACAAAGTCAACAAATACGCTTTGCAATATTCAAAATATAGCATACAAACTATGCAGACCCACCATCCTTATGGAATACTTTGACCATATTTTTCTTTGTAATGTTAAGATAATGATGAGTTGATTGCTTAGGAGAAAAGACGAAAACATTATGAAGTATCAAAGTCGATCCTATGGTAAACGCCTTTGCAAACTGATAGCAGTTTTATATACTATAAAATATTTATAAAAATATAACCTTAAGAGTAATTAAGAAAATTACCAAGTTACCCTTGATAAAATTCTCTCTCAAAAATATATATAATATAATATATAATACGTATATTAAACCGGGTAAATATGATCACCCGGGTCGTTTCCCCAA
>BQNB010073642.1:6164-32048 GCA_026074375.1 Tanacetum coccineum
TCAACCAATACCAATGTTCCAGAAAAGGCGACAAAGACCATACGTACACATCCATAATAGACGGAATAGACACATATGACTGCATTCAAACCTTAACTCGAACAAGTTAAAGGCCTCAATTATCTTAGGTACCAAAGGTGGATACCCGAATATTTTTAAGGCTTAGATTCTCACAATTTTAGTAGACTAGGGTGTGCTAGCTATAATGTCAGTCTGGTTGGACTTGCCTTACTAAGAGCATTTTTTACTTTTGAAAGCATATAGTTAAGTTTTTTTTAGAGAATATCAGTTGCAAATTTTAAATAGGGCAAACATAGAGGGATATGATTAATTTTTCCTCTTTGGCTCCCCTTCACACTTAAGTTGAACATTACCCTCAATGTGATAACTGATAATAGAGATAAGATAGGAAAAATTAAAGGAAAATGGTACTTCCCGGGGCATAGAGAAATGAATAGCTGTAAGCTAATCTTGAGCATACATCGAAAATTTTCAAATCTTTGAGCTAAATTACCTGCATAAGAGTAAATATACAAAAGCACACAAAAAGAAAATATTTTTGTTGATTTTTTTTATTAGAACATAGATAAAAGATATTAGTAGAAGAATGGAGGAGGAACTCCTCCACACTTAAGTGAAAGCACGGGTTGCCTCTCGAGAAGCGCTTAATTTTTAAAAGAGTCTTTAGCTGGACTCGTACTTCGGGATTCATCCATTTGGGAAAAAGGGAGTAACTGATTCCCTTAGGTCATTGTCTTCTTCGTGATATAGAAAATGTCAGTGGCCATTTACTATGAATGTCTTTCCATCCTTTCCATAAAGTTCAACATATCCGGATGGATATTGATGTTTACTACATAAGGTCTCAACCATCGGGATCTGAGTTTTGGTTGTTTAAATTTGTACTTCGAGTGAAAGAGCATGGCCCTTTTGGTTGTTTCACTACATAAGGTCCCAACCATCGGATGGATATTGATGTTTCACTACATAAGGTCCCAACCATCAGGATTCATTCATTTGATGTTTCACTACATAAGGTCCCAACCATCAGGATCTGACTTTGTTTCCTTGCTTGAATTCCTTTCTCATTCTTAATTTTCTGTCATGCCAGACTTTGGTTCTTTCCTTGTTTAGACGAGAGTTTTCATAAGCTTGGTGTCTAAGTTCATCTAATTCGTGTAACTGAAACATTCTTTTCTCACCAGCAGCGATGAGATCTGGGTTGCAATTCTTCAGTGCCTAGTATGCACGGTGTTTAATTTCAAATGGTAAGTGGCAGTTTTTTCCATATATTAGTTTATATGGTGTAGTACCGGTAGGTGTTTTGTAGGCAGTGCGAAAAGCCCACAGAGCGTCATCGAGTTTTCTTAACCAGATAGCAAGGTTGTCTTTAACAGTTTTTTCAAGAATTCTTTTAAGAGCTCTGTTCGTGTTTTCAACTTGACCACTAGTTTGAGGGTGATAAGATGTAGAGAAACGATGATTAACTCCATATCTTTTCATGGTTCTTTCCATTATTTTGTTGCTGAAGTGAGTACCTCGGTCGCTGATTAGAGCTTTGGGCATTCCAAAACGGCATAATAGTTTCTTCAGAAAGGTGATTACTACTCGGGCATCATTGGTTGGTAAAGCTTGAGCTTCTGCCCATTTAGATACATAATCTACAGTGACTAGAATGTATTTAAACTTAAATGATTTCGGGAACGGTCCCATAAATTCGATACCCTATATGTAAAAAATTTCACATACTTGAATGTTGTTTAAGGTCACCTCATCACGTTTTGATATATTTCTAGTTTTTTGGCATGCTTCACATAAGCGAACTAGAGTATGAGCTTCTTTAATGATTGTTGGCCAGTAAAATCCTGAATCAAGGGATTTTTTAGCAGTTATGTTTGGTCTATAATGTCCACTTGTTGGTCCGTGGTGACATTGATCTAAAATGGTTCGAGTTTCTGGTCCGGATATACAGCGTCTGATCATACCGTTGGAACATACTTTGAAAAGATAGGGTTCCTCCCAAAATTAGTATTTAAAGTCGGAGAAAAATTTATTCTTTTGTTGATACGTCATCCCTTTTGATATAATATTACCAACTAGGTAGTTTGCAAAGTCTGTGAACCACAGTTTTTTTTGGTATTAATTCCCATTAAAGTTTCTCCGGGAAAGTTATCATCGACTTCACTGTCATCGCTTAATTCGTCATTTTAAATTCAGGACATCTTTGATTATTAGTGGGTCAGCAGCAACTTTTCTATTACTTGCTTCGTTCTTGATTTCTATGTCGGAATTCGTGTAAGAGTAAAAATCATCGAAATAAGGCGTGGTTTAGCATCTTGTTTCTTGAATAAGTGCTTAGAGATGAAGTTGTCATTGCAATGATAGTTTTTGATAAAATAAGATAGGATCTGAATTTGTCGAATGCAAAAACTACGCCCATAAGTTCTTTTTTGATTACAGTGTATTTTTGTTGAGCTGGGTTAAGGGTTTTGCTTGCGAAGTAGATCGGGTGAAAGTTTTACCCATTCTTTTGTGACCTAAGACAACTCTAACATGCGAAATCTTCTGCATCCACAATAGTTCAAACGGAAGATTCCAGTTTGGGCTTACGATTACAGGAGCACATGTGAGTTTCTCTTTCAATATTTCGAATGCTTTTTGACATTCATCGTTGAATTCAAATGGAGTATCTTTTTCAAGCAGCTTAGTAAGAGGTCGGGCAATTTTCGAGATATATTTTATGGAATCTTTGGGACTTAAAAAACCGGCAATGTGCCTAAGAAAGCTTACCGATCGCGTCTAGATGTGATCGAAAACCTTTGTGTTAGTAGGGGGCGGGGAAGTTTTGAGATTACGTCGATCTTTGCTTTGTCGACTTCAAGTCCGGCGCTAGACACCTTGTGATTCTTATTGTGTCTAAGCATAATTTCCTTCTTGGACCAGGAAGTGACATTTTTCCAGTTAAGGACAAAGTTGAGTATCTTTACACACTGGTGCATTTTATCGAGATGTTTATAAGAGCAATTGCGATAGGTTCAAAGACAGGTAGAAATCGTCCATGAATTCTTCGACAGATTCTTCGACCAGATCCGTGAAAGTTGCTAACATGCACCTTGGAATGTGGCTTAGGGCATTCATAAGCTCGTAAAGGCATTCGCTATAAGCTATGTTTCCGAAAGGACATGTAAAACTTTATTTTTCGTGATCTAGTAGGATCGATAGGAATTTGAAAATATCTAAAAAAACCATCGAGGAAATAAAAATATTTATTTCCTTGCTGCGTCTTTCTAACATCTGATCCAATAAACGGTAATGAAAAATTGAGTTTTTAGCGGGTTGGCTTCATGGAGTTTACGATATTCGATGCATACTCGCCAACCCGTAATGGTTCTTGTTGGAACAAGTTCATCATTTTCGTTGGTGACAACTATAATACCACCTTTCTTTGGTACACATTGAATATGACTAACCCAAGGACTATCGGCAATTGGATAAATAATACTGGTATCCAAGAGTTTTACGATTTCTTTCTTAACAACGTCTTGCATATTTGGATTCAACCTTCTTTGTTTTTGGACAACGGGTTTCTTGTCATCCAGAAGTTGTATCTTGTGCTTGTAGAATAATGGGAAAATACCAGGAATGTCTGTTGTTTTCCAGGAAAAAAGAGTCATTGTTTTTTTAAGGATGGAATACAAGTTTTGTTTTCTTTTCTTTGGAAGCTGTGAGGATGATATTAAAAACAGGAAGAAAAAAGGGTTCTTCCAGGAATACATATTCCAAATTATCAGGAAGAGGTTTAAGTTCAAGATCCGTAGGAGGTTCTTCAATAGATGTCTTGATTTTTATTAATCTGTGGTGTGATGGTGTTTTTCTCAAATGTTGGTCTTCTAGAGAGTATCAGATTCAGAGTTAATAATTTTATCGGAGTCATTGCATTTAAATTCATTCGAAAAAAAGTTCAGCAAAGATTTCTTCTTCGAGAAGGGTTCCTTCAATGCAATAAAGGATTTTACTACCTTCATCTAGAAGAGCGCAGAATGGGGTTGCTGAGAGGAAAAATAGGACTCTTATAGAGGCTGCTAGAACCATGTTGGCTGACTCTAAATTACCTACCATGTTTTGGACTGAGGCTGTTAGCACGGCTTGCTATGTTTTAAACAGGGTGTCTATTACTAATCCCCATAATAAAACACCTTATGAATTGATATCTGGGAAGGTTCCTCAGATAGGTCATCTTAAACCTTTTGGGTGTCAAGTAACTATCCTTAATACAAGTGACCATTTGGGAAAATTTGAGGGCAAAGCTGATGAAGGTTATCTTGTTGGTTATGCTCCAAATAGCAAGGCCTATAGGGTCTATAATTTAACTAACAAGAGGGTAGAGGAAACCATGAATCTGAGATTTTTAGAAGATAAACCCAATGTTCAGGGAATTGGTCATGAGTGGTACTTTGACCTTGACTATTTAACTGATTCATTAGGTTATACTCGTTTTAAAACTGACAAACCTGCAGGTACACAAGAAACTAACATAAATGCAGGTACACAAGATCATGACTCAGATTCCGAAGTGGATGAGCAAGTTATAGTGGTTCCTTCATTTCCTTCTAACAGTTTTGCAGGTCCTTCATCAAACCATGGTCCTAGTGTTATGGAACGCAATGCAGATTATGCAGAAGAGCTTGCTAAGCTTCAAAGACAAGAATATGAAGCTAAGGACGCAGCTGCACGATATGGTTATTTGTTCTCACAAGAAACAGCAGAAATAATAAGTCAAGCTGAAGCTGAAATTCGAAACCACGGTGTTTCTGCTGATAGGGATCCTGCTGGCATTGATTCTGCTGGTGGTGTATCTGCTGGTAGTACTTCTGCTGGTAGTGATCCTGCTGGTGGTAATCCTGCTGGTAGTTTTCAACCTACTAGTAGCTTTAAACCTGCTGGTAAGGGCAATCCTGCTGTCAGTACATCTGTTTCTGCTGACTTCATTCCTGTTCATGCTGATGAGTCTACACTTCCTCCTGGTCAATCATTGGCCTCAAGTGAACACACTACACGATTTCCAGTCCCTTCTGATGTGTGCAAGGATCAACTCTCATCTGGCATCTTCACATCTTCCTCTTATGATGATGATTTTAGTGCTACTCTTACAAATTTAGCACCTGCTGTGGAAGTGAATCCAGTTCCTACAAAAAGGGTGAACACAATTCATCCTCAGTCACAGATTCTTGGTGATCTTACTTCTCCAGTTCTGACAAGAAGCAGAGCTCAAAAATCCAAGTTTGGTGAAAGTGCTTTCATTGGATATATTCAAGATCAACAAAGGACCAATCATACAGACCAACTTCATTGTCTGTTTGCTTGCTTCCTTTCTCAGTTAGAACCAACTAGTATAGCTAAAGCACTTGAGGATCCTGATTGGGTTGTTGCTATGCAAGAAGAGATGCAACAGTTCATCAACCAGAAAGTATGGAAACTTGTCCCTTTACCTGATGGCAAACATGCAATAGGAACAAAATGGATTTTGAAGAACAAGAGGGATGCCAGAGGAATAGTTGTAAGGAATAAAGCAAGGTTGGTTGCACAGGGACACCGACAAGAGGAGGGCATTGATTATGATGAGGTATTTGCACCAGTGGCCAGAATAGAGGCAATCAGACTGTTTTTGGCTTTTGCTTCGTATATGGGCTTTCTGGTATATCAGCTGGATGTTAAGAGTGCCTTTCTCTATGGAGAAATTGAAGAAGAAGTGTATGTCACTCAGCCTAAAGGCTTTGAAGATCCTTACTTCCCAAAGCATGTATACAGAGTGGTTAAAGCTCTGTATGGACTTCATCAAGCACCTCGAGCCTGGTATGCAAGATTGTCTGCTTTTCTGTTACAACACAATTACAGAAGAGGTACTATTGACAAGACACTGTTCATCAAGAAAGATTCCAGGGATATACTTTTGGTACAGGTTTATGTGGATGACATCATCTTTGGGTCAACCAATAAAGCCTGGTGTGATGAATTTGAGGTGTTGATGAAAGGTGAATTTGAAATGAGTGCTATGGGAGAGATGACTTTCTTCTTAGGTCTACAGGTGAAACAGTTGCCTGATGGTATTTTTATCAGCCAAGACAAGTATGTTAAAGACATGCTTACAAAGTTTGACATGGAATCTGTAAGAACTGCAACAACTCCCTATGAAGCTGCTAAGACCAAATTGAAAGATGAAACTGACCTCCAGTTAATGTACATTTATACAGATCCATGATTGGTTCACTTATGTATCTCACAGCTTTAAGACCTGACATAATGTTTGCAGTTAGTGCTTGTTCCAAACATCAAGTTACTCTACTGACTTCTCATCTGAATGCAGTCAAGAAGATTTTCAAGTATCTAAAAGGGCAACCTAAATTAGGCTTGTGGTACCCTAAAGATTCTCCTTTTCAGTTGGAAGCCTACACTGACAGTGATTATGCTGGTTCTCATGGTGATAGGAAATCTACTACAGGTGGATGTTAATTTCTGGGCAGAAGGTTAATTTCATGGCAGTGCAAGAAGCAGACTATTGTGGCTACTTCTTCAACAGAAGCCGAGTATGTTGCTGCTGCTAGCTGCTGTGGACAGGTACTCTGGATTCAGAACCAGCTGCTGGATTATGGATTCAACTTCATGAATACCAAAATCTTCATAGACAACCAGAGCACCATATGCATTGTGAAGAACCCAGTCTTTCATCAGAGGACCAAGCATATTGAGATTAGGCATCACTTTATACGAGATGCCAATGAGAAGAACTTGATACAGGTGCTGAAGATTCACACCGATGATAATGTGGCTGATTTACTGACCAAGGCATTTGATGGACCAAGATTTGAGTATCTGGTGGTCCATATTGGGATGGTGAATCCCTCTTTCGTGAATTGAGGGGAGGTATAAGCCTAAGGGGAGGCTTGTTGTTGTATACTTGTATATTCTAACTTTCTTGCAGGTGGATATGGTGTTTTGTGGGATATTATTTTCTTGTGATTGCAGGTAGTCAATACTGCTGCTAGTTGTACATTCTTCCTGCTGACAGGCTGGTTTCTGCTGGCATACTTCTGCTGGTGGATTCATTTCTGCTGATAGGGTGTGTGTTCCTGCTGTTTGCATGGTTTCTGCTGTTGGTTGACTCTTTCTGCTGGCTGAATACATTCATGCTGCTGGAGTTGTTTATGCTGTCAATACATCTATTTATGCTGCTGAACTGGTTTGTGCTGGTAGTATCATGTTTCTGCTGGCTGATTTATTTCTGCTGGTAGTAACTTGTTTCTGCTGTCTCAACTTAGTTTCTGCTGTGCTCAGTTTGATATTGCTGGTTGGTTGGTCTCTGCCACTAGTCACTTAGTTTCTGCTGGTAGTCTCCAATCATGCTGGTGTAACAATGTATCTGCTGAATGAATAGTTTGTGCTGCTCATATATTAATTCTGCTGCTTGACTTGTTTCTGCTGGTTTTAAGAGTGGTTACTGATGGTTGACTTTATACCTGCTGGTCTTCAAAATGGAAGTTGAATAGTTTTTCGTTTTAAATCTCTATTATATGGTGTTTGGCGGTCACCACTTGCCTGAACAGGTGGCGTACAAGTTGATTTTCACTTAATTATTTCAACTTCCAAGGTTAAAATTGTACCAATCAAATTAAAAGGTTATCTTTTCACACATTGGACACAATTAACCTAATTAATCCCAAATCAATTTTTCATCTTTCCCACACATACACCAAAATCATTTGCCTCTGTATACTCTGTATCTTCAACCTAAATTCAATCATCACCAATGGCGGCACTCAAGTACAAAGATGATCACAACAAGATCGCATATTTGGGAAGGGAAAGAGGCTGCGAGGACTTCACAGATATCCTCAGTTATTTGGACCAATCTCCGTTAAGGTACGCTTTGACTCATGCCCCTCCGGTCGTGTTTGACTCATTGGTCAAACAATTTTGGGCAACAGCTATTGTTCGCCCAAATGCTGCTGGGTCTCATGACCTAGTCGCCACAATTGACGGCCGTGAGGTGGTCGTGACTGAGTCTCTCATTAGGACTCAGTTACATTTTGACGATGCCAATGGCATTTTTGACATGCCCATTAATGATATTCTTCGATGTTATGAGGGTAAGTGGTATCCGACGGATCGGGCTCGTACCTATCTTAGACAATTATATCTCTTCAATGGAGATTTCTGGTGCTCAATCTTATGCACGTCTGTGACTAAGTCTGAAGTTGAATCAATTTCCTAGTTCCATTGCCACAACCCTTATTTGTTTGTCGACTAATAGGGTATACAATTTCTCTCGATTTATTATAGAGGGGATGATTGGGAATGTTAAGGCTACAAAGAATAAAATTTTAATGTACCCAAGGTTTTTGCAAATGATTGTGGCCATAGAGACTGCTGATCGAACCCTTCGACCAACATTTGACTTTAAATGGAAACTGTTAGTAATATGAGATTTAAATGGGAGGGTCAGCCAATGCCTTTGACACCCCCATGCTTGCCATTGCTGCTGCTGGCGTTGATGCTGCTGATGAGGAAAATGCTACTGCCTATAAAGCTGCTGGTAGTACAGCTGAGGCACATCATGAACCTCACTCTCCTCCGTTTCCCTGTTGGGAACTCACACGGAGAGGCAGCCTGAGGAACAGTTTATGGGAAGTCCCTAAACCCTGTCTCATCCGTTACTGATGGAGACCATGGCCCTTTTTTCTGTTCCTGCACATACTCCATAGGATCCTACACTGAGCTTGTTCTCAACCTACCGCCAGCTCAGACCTTTAGTTTGAGGGGAGCCTTTAGTGTTTGGCCCTGCATCTAGACCAGCTGGGTATGTGGACACTGATATTCTTGAACCAATTATTTTTGGCCCACCGCCCAGACCCCATGATTATGTTGACCCTGACTTTGTGGAACCCATTATCTTTGGTCCCACTGGCCGGACAAACTACTTGAGCTGTGGGACATTGATAATATCATTTCCATGGAAGATGATACCACTCATGGTGGATTCCATGTGGAGTCACCTGTTGGGCCCGATGATGCTCCTACACCAACAGCTGATGCTGCTGGTAGGGCAGAGGACCCTGCTCTACTAACTAGTTTATCTGCAAAGATGCGGGTGTTTGGGACGCATCGACTCATTGGGAAACTGAGATCTGGGAAGTCAAAGGAAAATTCATGGGGGGTGCTATTTTGACACTAGTTTCTAGAGTCAAGAAGCTAGAGAAAAAGGTTAAGCAGTTGCGGACAACACGGTTGGTGGGTGATGACCCTGCAGCGGAAGTGGATGTAGACATTCAGGATGATGTTGACCTTGATGGATTATCTCGTATAGCATCCGCAGCTCTAGGTCATGATCAACCTGCTATTCCTTCTGAGGATGTGGAGGAACGCGAAGAGGAGGAGGTTCCTCTAAGGCGTAAGAGGTCTGCTTCTCGCCATGCCAGAACAGAGTTTTCTACTCCAGCTTTTGAGCAGATTTAAGCTAATCTTTCTGCTGGTGGTCTTCCTCACACAGCAGCAGTATCTGAATCTGCTAGTCCTTTGGTGAGGTTTGGGAGGGTCGGGGGGGGGGGGGGGGGGGGGGGGGCGGGTGGATGTGACAAGGGAAAGGCTTCCTATTGCCTGATTTGGATATACCTGCCTGAGTATATTGAGAGGATGCACAAAGCCAGGAAACGCTTTGAAGATGAAAACAAGCTAGTGAAACTTTGGTTCACCGGTTACAGGCTGAGGGTTTGGCTCAGGAATACATGCCTAACGTTTCTGAAGAGCGCGCAAAGGAATTAGACGATCTCATGATGCGTATGACCGAAACTGACTGGTTGAACCTGATGATGCAAGTTGGTTCTAATTCTGCTTTGGCGAAAGAGTTGTTGGGCGCTGATGTATCCGAGGACAACTTTATTGAGCGCATGACTGCTGTTAAGGAACGGAAAAAGCGAGCCTTGGCAGATTTAAGGTATCGAGCTCTCAAGGGTAAGCCATTGAAGAAATCTGAGGTCACACAGCTGATGCGAAACTTGGTTAAAAATCAATGGTGTGCAGCTCATAATGGTACCATCACAATGAAAGAAGTCAAGGCTCTGAATCACAAACAGTTGGTTGAAGAGTACGAGTATATCTGCCGCCGTCTTGAAAAAGATCGCTTGTTGAGTGCTCAGTACAACTTTTCGTACCAACGCCTGCCATTACATTGTGCTTTTCGACCCAAGCCTGACATTACTGAGCCTCCTTCTAAGAGACAAAGGGTTGAACGTGCTTCTTCACATCCAGCCAGTGTTCCTGCTGCTCCATCTCCTACTGTTGATGATCCTGATTTTGCTGGTGGTGGTAGTTCTAATTCTGCTGGTGGTGGTAGTTCTAATCCTGTTGGTGGTGCATTTGGTGCTCCAGTTACTGACACTACAGTCCCCACTCCATCAGCTATAGATTCTGCTGGTTCACGCCGTGAGATTGAAGTTTCACCGTTTGCAGATTCTGCTGCTAGTTCTTCACCGTCAAATGTCTCTACTGATCACATACCCATTGATGTTTTGTTTGCATCCACATCAGGAGGTATTAATGACTTTTTCCTGGATAGTGATGAGGACGAGCAGATTGGTATGTCTCGAGTTGCTGCTGACCCGGACTCGGATGATGAAGTGCTTGCTGAGATTATCTTTCGGGGTAAGTCTATTTTGGGTGATGGTGTTGTGTTGGTGGACAAGCTTCCTGATGATGAGATTGTTGATCCACGGGTTAAGGTGAAAACTGTTTCTGATTATGCCTCTTCTCCTTCTCGGAATCATCGTAAACATCTTGGGGTGAGGAGTGATGACTGCCTATGGGATAAACCTGTTGAGGATTTTTTCAGTTCTGAGAGTGAGAGTGATGATGACATGGAGAATTATATTCCTCCTCTTCCATATGGTGAATTTAAAGATTGGGAGATGGTGCGTTGCCCGCCTGGTAACAGTTATATTCATGTTTATTATCAGCAGAACAGGCGTTTTTAGTTTTTAGTTTCTTAAACTAGATCTTAAACTAGATAGATCTTCTAGCCTTCGTGATTGTATAGTACTTATGTAATCACAAGTATATGCGTGAGAGACTCTATCAATCGTTTAGGCGGAAACTAAACAATGTAATATAAAGAAGAATAAATATGAACAATGATCCTCTATGATGATGTGGAAGACTTTTGGCGTACACAAGATGACTGGATTGTGAGTAGCTGGAAGTTGTATCCTAAGAGTTCTGTTCATGTCCTGGATTTGACGAATGGGAAGACTGTGTATATGTTTGTGGACAAGTTCTATCCTATCCGGGCAACACTGCTTGAACGTATGTTACGCCACAGGCTCACAGTTCCACCCTCGTATTGTCGGGATGTTGTTGTTTACTTTCTTTTTATTTTTCGTTGATGGTATATCCATTCAGACGGTCCAGGCTGGCTTAAGGCAAGCATATGAGTGTATTGCATCTGCTCCTATGTAAGTTGTTTCTGAGTTAGTGTTTGTAGTTACTTCAATAGTTTAGTTACTTTGTTTAAAAAATAAAAAAAAAAACAAACATATGTACTCTTAGATAGTTTTATATATTCGTTTCTTATTTGTCAAAAAAGCAATTAACTATCTTAGATTTAGATACATCCTTGTAATAGTATAGTGTTGTAAAGATATAGTGTTGTATAACTTTGGTGTTAGTGCTTGCACTGCACGACAAATGGTTTTCAGCTCACCATGGCTAACAGCCAAGAAAGAGTCTGGCTCACCATTGCAAACGGCTTTGGTGTGTACCTCAAATCCGTTGATGGTTGCCAGGTTACCAAAAACTGGATGGTATTCATTTTCCATGTTTCCTGTTGGTATGAAAAAAAAAAAAATGGCTAGTCACGAGGGTAGGCTCTTGGTAAGACTTTTCTCAAAATCCGTTGATAGTTGACAATTTACTAAAAATTGTATGGTTATCGACTCACCATATTACTCTGTGTATGAAGAGTTTGGATGTCCTGAGCAAACGGCTACAGGTAAAGACATGTTAAATCCGTTGTATGGCTGTGACGGTTTGCCAAAAACTGTTAGGGTATTCCAATTCACCCTTGATTCACGTTCTGAGAAAATTAGATCTGTTTTTGTTACACAGGGTGTTTGTTTTCACCAAGTATCAACTAGCCAAGAGTGAGTAGTTACTTGGTAAAGGCTTATCAAATATACTTGTGTTTCTGCAAAGACTGGAAGCAGCCTGTTCTTTGATTTTGCTACCTCTATTATGATTCTGCTCTGTTCATCGAGTTCTCATGCTTTTTCTTTGATTCTGCTGTTTTGGATGTTGTTTACGGTTTCTGTGGCTTGTATTTGTTGTTGTGGAATACATTGTTATATGCTGGTATTTTATGATTGGCTGGCTACGTTTGTTCTTGCTGTCTTCAATCTATATTTGCGGCTTACTTTGTTTCTGCTGTCTCATATCCTCTTGCATTCGAGAAGATCTAACTAGAAACTTGAATTAACGGAGTCAAACCAAGTTTAGTGGAGGATTGTGGGAATTATTGAAAACGACTAAGTGTTGTTTCTGCTGTTAGAGATGTTCGTTTCTGCTGATGGCATTAAGTGGTTTCTGCTGGCAGTTCAAGTAGTGTTTCTGCTGGTTATATTATAGAGTTTATGCTGGAAGACTTAGAAGCCGTTCCTGCTGATTATGTTCCTGCTGATCTTATTTATAGACGTGAGTATTGTAGTTACCCTTTTCCCCCCCTTCCTTTCAGGAAATTATAGTTATATTCTAGAGTTATCTCATGAAGATAGGAATGAGATATATTAGGAAGAGATTGATGTATATCTTTTACGCGTTTTTAGTTATCTTGTTTAGCAATTTAGGTTTCTTTCTATATAAAAGAACCTTAGCATTAGGGTTTTGTACTGTTACGCTTTACACAAACTATTTATTATACAAATAGAGAGTTCCATAGAGGTTCATTGTTTGTATTTGTTTCTTCTTTATACTGCATTGTTTAGGTTTTCGCCTAAACAATTGTTAGAGTCTCTCACAGTATATACTTGTGTTTACATAATGGTACTATACAACCACATAAGGTTGAAGATTTATCTAGTTCTAGATCCTAACAATTTTCGATTCAAATAAGATTTTACCTCTAGTGACAGACGAGTCAATTCGATGAGGACGTTACAGAAAGATGTAAATTTACTCGAACTCTTTTCGAATTTGACGACGAATATATCTCTAGTGACGTAAATCTTCTTTTTGATGAGGAGTTAGAGGACATCGAGTGCAAGGTTTCTTATGATTTCAACCTTGATGAGTCGACTTTCCTAGTCACACCTCTTTCCGATTCTAATGAGGATGATTTTTTCACTCCTAGAGACGACATTGAGCTTTTACTTCACCATGATCCGTCTATAAGCATTGCTTCCATTCTTGAGGGGTTCACCGATGAACCACCTCTCGAAGAGAATGATGATTTATTTGATTTGGAATCAAAAGAAAATGACTGGAAGAAGATTTTGTACGATGCTCCAATTGATGATTTGATTACCGAGGACAAAGTTTTCGCACCTTGGAGTTTTGTGAGAGTTTTTCTGCCGACATTTGTATAAAGTTAACCTTGAGATCGCCATTATCTTCCCATCACATTTGTTATCAAAATATTTCTTCCTTATCTCACTTATTCGGTGGATTCTCATTTTCTTCTCTCCTCCAGGAGTGAGGATACGATTTTTGACCCCGGCATTTCCGCTTTTCATTTTTCTTATTTTACCCACCCTTCCCACCCTTATTTCCGATTTGACCTTCATTCTCTTTCTTTCTTCATTTCTCTCTTTCGGGAGTGAAGACACTATTTTTGACCTTGGCATCTTCACTTAGAGCCGGTGGCCTCTCATCGGGATGGAACTTTCATGTGCTTTAATGTTTGTCCAAACATTAATGAAAGCCCGATTGAGATTTTATCTTCCATTTGCTCTCCCTAAGGACGAATTAATTCAGGGATCGAGTCGAGCTTGTGACTCGGTGACCAAAAACAAGCCGCTTCGTGGGTGGCAACCCATGCTTATCCTAGTAGTAATAGTATTTTATTTAGTAATACTAATGAATAAGTGCGTGATTTTATAACTCAACTGTGGGGGCGTGTTTCTTTCTATGGTTTGTGGTACCGTTTTTGCAGGATTCCCTAAGATTGTAAAGACCCGTGCTTGTTTTCAATCCTTCAATCATCCGGTCTTTGATCTTTTGCTTATTTTGGAATCCTCAATCCTGATCATGTATATATATATTGTTTCCCCTTTCACACTTGGAATTCCTAGCATTTGCCTTTTTCGTTCCTAAGTGTGGGGGTAAACCCGATATTTTTGAACATTGCGGCCAATGTTCGATTCTAAGTGTGGGGGGGATTTCTAATGAAATATGATCATACCTGTGCCTATTTGTGTTCCCACGCAACCCCGTTTTGACCAAAATTTTAAAATTTTTATTGTTTTATTATGAAAAAAAAATGATGAAAATATAAAAATGTTAGTAATAAGTAGGCCCGTAGAATTAGGTAGCTTTTGACTTGACCGAGTTTTACACTCTAGCTTTCCCCTTAGCTTTCGAGACTAAGCGTTTGCTTAATTTTAAAATTTTGCAAAGAACGAAAAGCTTTTGACTTGACCGAGTTTTACACTCTAGCTTTCCCCTTAGCTTTCGAGACTAAGCGTTTGCTTAATTTTAAAATTTTGCAAAGAACGAAAAATGATAGAGTTAAATATAAGTTTGATGCTAAGCGTGGATTAGTTGGATATCTTTAGAGCTCATAGAGGTTAATTGTGGCTTTTTGCTCCCACCAGCTTAATAAACGCTATATAATTGTTGAATAAATAAAGTTGCTTTAGGTTTTTGCGATTCTTAGTTTAAATCACTTCGTAGAGATTCCTTCTGGTGGAGGTTTTGTCAGTGTTGTGGGGAAATAGACTCCTGGACCATGGTCGGCTCGCATACCGATGTGGCAGTTGTTAAAAGACCACAGGACTTGAAATTTGGCTAATAATAATAAATGTTATGTAATAAACCAAAGCCGAAATAAGACTTCTGGATCATGGTCGGCTCGCATACCGATGTGACAGTCGTTTAAAGGGTGGAGGTAATAATAATAAAACTGTGGGCTGATAAAAGTTTACTGCATCTTGCCGGCTCACAACCGATGTTGCAGTCTTCTAAATAAAGCACATAGTAATAATCCAAGACTGATAAAAGTTTGTTGCATCTTGCCGGCTCACAACCGATGTTGCAGCCTTCTAAAAGGTCGAGGAAATTACCGAGGTCGAAATATGTTTGCTGCATCTTGCCGGCTCACAACCGATGTTGCAGCCTTCTAAAGGACCGAGGTTTAATAATGTTGCAATAATAATAAGTATAAAGCCAAATTTTGACTCCGGGGTTATCTAAATAAAGCCTCCGTCTCTGGACTCGTAGTTGAGTTGTTGCGGATGAAATAAAAAGGATAACCCCTAAATCATGCGAAATTAGAACCTTAATGTGGACCTTATTCTCACCACATCGTCTCTTTAGGAAAGGATTTCAAGCTATTAATGGTCTAAACCGGGTTTACTTTATTAATAAGGACATAATTTATTTGTCACCAATAATAATAAAATCCTTAGAGGAAATTAGGAATAAGGGAGCGAAAAGTTAAGTTTATACTTACACAATTAGCATTTATGAGTAGTGTTAGTATCTTATCTTATATTTGGCTATGATTTCGTTTAAGCTTGGTATGGGGATCGTGAAAAATCGAGGATGACGAACTCCCGTTCTTAAAGCCTTTTAATAATTTCATTAAGTTTTATCTTAGTTCTTTTCTATTAATGAATAAGTGGTTAAAACGGGGGCGTTTTTGAAATTAATGATTTTTGAACCTCTTAATGGACCTTTTATGTTCTTGTTTGATTGTGAGGGGTCAAAAGTTAAGAGTGGTTAAAATTATTTATTTCCGAGCGTGTTTTATAAACATTGCGTGTGGGACCAGCAATGGCTAAGTGTAAGGGAATTTGATGTGTTCTTAAATACACATCATTTTTACCCCGAAAATCACTAATAAACGGACTAAAAATACTAAAATATGGATAATTGTCTTGTAAATATGTTTGTTTGGTGTTTTTATGTTTGCCGGTAAAAAGGATTGAAAACAAAGCAAAAACGAAGACTTTTGGATATGATTAAAAGACGTTTTCATGTTTACCGAGATTCAAACGAAGTCGTAGATATTCCCCGATCACTCCATTGGAAAGAGCATGAAATTACGATTCCAACGGATCCGGCACCGTTCCATGACTCGACCCGGTTCACCGTTAACGGGCCAACCCAAGTTTACTAATGCTTAAATATCTATAAAGCTCGGCCCAATTAAATAAGGATTAAAAGAAAATAGATGCCATTGTTTAACAAAAAAAGATGGCTAGAAGAATGGTTAAGGTGGGGGCGTTTAAATGTTGTTATGCTCCAGCTCGCGGGTTCGATCCCTGAGAGGGGTGTTTTTATTACTAATATATTTTGCAGGTTCGGAGCTAGGTTCGGGCAAGGTGGCTGGTTCGTGGCTGGCTCGGCAACCCGAGCCAACAATAAATCCTGATGTGGTTCACGTGTCATCCACAGATTGGTGGATTGGTACAATTATGAGTTGGCAGTCCTAGGAATTGTTCCCAAGGCATTGATGAGGCTCTTAAATTGTGGCTATAAATGCTTGCGTTAATGAACGAATAGAGGCATCTTTTTCTTTCTTGTATTTTTTTATTTTCCAGCATATATAAATAATTTTAGTTTTAAGGTATTTTTTAGCTTATTTTTAGCATATATATATATTTTTTCTTATCGTAAAAGATGTTTCCAGCTTATTAGTTTTTAGCTTATTTGTAAACCTTGGCTTATTAATGAAGATGTTTTTAAAGGTTGGTGTCACTTAGCTTATTCCTTTTAGCTTATTATCTTTAATTTCTTATTTTCTTCCTTTTGCTTATTTCCAAAAAAGCTAAGCTTATAGCTTATTTCAGATCCTCTGTTCTCAGCAGCTTATTTCGATAAGCTTCTATAATAGCTTATTCGAATAAGAGACATATATCTAGTGTTGTTGGCTTATTTAATTAATTGATGATGTTTTGAAATTTGTACTTAGTCTCATGCTGATTCTAGCTCTTGCTCTTTCTTTTTTTTGTGGCTTTTCGACATAACTCGCCAAGTAACTTATTTTTTAATTATTTGGTTTCTCCTCTAATCCTCTACCTCGATTCAAACATATGAAAAAGTGCAACGAGTTTTTATAAGCTCAGCTTATTTATAAGCCTAGTTACTCTTAGATCCGAGAGCTTGTTAGCTTAACACTCAGCTTATTTGGTCTCAAAAGTGGTTTGGGTTGCTTATTATCTATCTTATTCGGTTGTCTTTGCTCTAGATCTTTAGCTCGATTCGAAAAAGCTATAAGGTAGCAACGAGTCACGGAACTCGGCTTATTTTATAAGCCTTTATCTACCTTAATTTCGAGGGCTTTTCTAGCTTATTTTTTTTACATCTTTCTTACTAGAATTTTGGTGCACTGTTTTACTAGTTTCACCATCTGAAACTTATATTCTCTTTTGGGCCTATTGGACTAGTTGGTTTATTCGGTTATTTGAGGTATTTTTTTGTGGTTTGTAGAATTTAATTTTGACCACTGTTGGGTCACGTTTTGGGTATTACAGGAATTTGCAAATTTGGACTTGTGTTATAAAATGGTTTCTGTTAACTGTTTGAGTGTTTTTGTTACCGGTCAACTCACGAGGCGTGGAGCTTAAGGGTCTAGTAAACTAGCTTAATATTTTAAGTTTAAAGCTTTAAGCTCCTAAACTTATTTATTTTGATAGAATATTAGATCGGGTGGTTTTATATCCATTTGCGGTTCTTCGACTCGGTTTTATTTCCTTTCTCTTTTTAATTCATTAGTGTAGATTAATTTAGTTTAATACGTCTTTATTTGCTTATTTGATCATTATGCTTAGTGAGTAGATTTTCTTATATGCTTGTTAAGTGTTAAAATTTTTAATGAATTAAGTGTGATTATAAGAGTGAAAAATATTGATTAGAATTTTTATATTACTTAGATTATTGTTTTGGTTATTCAAGCGGGCAAAAGCCGTAAGAATAATTAGGCATTATTTTAGTAATCGATATCTTAATAAAAGTTGTTTTCAATATAAGCCAACGTTGTGAGAAGATAATTTGTTAGAAAGATATTGGTTCATCAATAAGGACTTAATTAATTAAATCACACTTAAGGATCTAAACGAATCACTTAGCAAACATATTCTTTATATATATATCTCTTCGTTCGATACTAATCACGCATTTAAGGAACATTTTCACTGTCACTTTTTCATAGGCATATTTGCTGAATTTGATATATCTTTTGATGTCAATTTTTTAGTTTAATCTTTTAGTTTTTAATATGCTGAATTAAAATTCAGTCATTTAGTTTTTTTAGGTTAAAAAGTTGTTTGAAACAAGACATAAACCAATATACTTTTTCATTCATGCACCAACAAAACATTCTTATGAATTTCAATTGCAATATCTCGGCGGTAATGTAGGAAACGACACTCTCGAAGATTAGACTTAATTTTCCGTAGTAATTGTGCCTTAATCAAAAGGGGATACTTCTCTATACTTTTACTTAGTTGGTATTTTATATATTTATTATATCATATTTTAATCGAAGTCACTCCTTCAGATATCCAAATCTGCTTTTATTTCCTCTCTACACAACAGCATGTGTGTTCCCTCAAGGTGACAAACTTCTTAATAACTCTTGATTACCCATTATCTTGGCTGAAATATTTTCACCAATAAGCTCCAACTGACTAACATGCTTTTTTTAAAGCTATCAAGTATTGATCTCATAGCATCTCTGTGCTTGGAAGCAGTAAAGAATTGTCGTGTCATATTGCTCCTTTAAGAGATTCCTTTGAGTCTTTTTGATAGCTTCATTCCCATACAAATTTTTTTTTAGAGCTTCCAGCAAGATCTTCTTAGCATCCACTTATATAGAGTTAAACTTTAACTGATGTTCAGTGAGAATGCTCGCCCATCAAAGTTTAAAGTGATTCTAGTTTTCTACCTATAATCTTCTCTGAGCTTTCTCTACTTCTAGGCATTTGTGTGAAGAGGGCATATTTGTCACAACACCTTACACAATTGTTGTTTTTGGCCAAGCGGTTTGCACCATTCTTTGATGAATTCCATATTTGCGGTGGTCTATCATCTGGATTTATTATTTAATCATCAATACCTTGTAGATCTCTATACTCACCAGGTTGAAGCATGGGAACGATTAGATTGCAAGCCACTATGTGTGCAGATTCTGATCATTTCTGTTTATACAAAGATCTTTGTGTATAATAACAGGTTCTTACTATTTCAAAGCTTGCAAAAAGCTCTAGATGTACCACGTGTTTATTCCCACTTTAATAGATCGAATTCCTTAAGCTTGTTCAATGATTAGTTATATTAGTTAAATGCGTAAACACAATAAGTAAAAAGCTTTGTTTAAATGAATTAAAGATTATAGCGGATATTGTACTATATCTTTACTATAAGAACGTATTATCAATGATATAGTATTCATTATGAACAACATTCAACAATAAGCTCCAAATATTATTAATGATAAACAATACGAATATTCTCTAAAGTATTTAGGTCTACAAAGACCTAGAAGCGTATAAAAGATGCGTACTGAGATTGATTTGGTTATTGTATCGATATAACTCTTATTCCTAGGAGTCCTCATTTTTTACACCAAAGGACTCTATGCGTCCTATGTCCTACTCGGCTCTATAACAAGTACTTTTCCTATAGTATATAAAATCTTTTCTTATGAATATCTAAATAGAATATTGACAGTAAAGCACACTAGCGTAACGAATAGTACTAACTTACACTAGCAGTATAACTTAATACTAGCCAGTACTAACTACTTTAAGAATATTTTCTTGAGCTTGTTCTAGTTAGTAACTTCTTCACCAGTATTAAATTCAAGCAGTCTTTGTACTAGCAAGTAGTAACACTTTCACTAGCAGCTATTAACTTCTCGATGATTGAGCAAGTGTCTGTAATTATTGTTACTAGCAGTGTACTAAGACTGTGTATAGCAGTTAGTAAACACTTAGGCATATTTTCTTTGTTTTAGTCCTATGAGCAGCGTACTTAGAAATCTTCACTAGCTTCTCAGTACTAACTCCCAAGCTTGGAGCAGCATTAACAAAAACATGAGCTAGCAGTAATTCAAACAACATCTATAAGACTTTTAATGTCCCAACAGATGTGGAGTATCTTGCAATCGTACTGATTTGTCCTCACTTGTATTGCTTTGTTCACTCAAACTAGATCATTGCTGATTATACGAGAGATCAACCTTGCCCTTGTTTCTCTGCATTTGTCTTGTCTAGTTCACCCTGCTGTCATAACTGTGTTAATGTTGTGTTTCTTTTCATCAATGGATTCTTAAATGATAATAGATTTCATGTGTTGGATCAGTGTGTCATGAAATTCTGGAATCTCTAGTTGAGTGTATTGTAAAAAGTAATTGCGTGTCATTACAACATATTCATCATCCAGATGAATCCGTGACTTGATGAACTTCTAAAACTGTGTCTCGAGTACTTTAAAAGTAGCTATGGATCCAATCTCTTAAAATTCTTCTTTGTCAAGTTGTTTTTCTAGTTGATCCACGTTCAAGAACATCGTGCATGTGAAAGTCTCAACATCTTGACCAAAGAGTGTCGCAAATGCGCGTTTGAATCCACACTCGGTTCGAGTTCCATTTAAGTCGTTGTTTGAAAGAAGCTTGAGGTGTGAATGAAGTTGTCAAAAACATACCATGCATCTCTTTTTTGCTTTGTCTTGAATTTGTTGCATTTGTTGTTCTTCCGAATTCGAACACGAAGATAAAGTATCTTTCATTTCCATTTTTACCGTGATGTGAAGTGAAAATGATTTTATAGATCTTAAGTAGGTAAAGTGATGTTTTTGTGGTGATAAGAATTCAATTAACGTTCATGGGATTTTACAATTCTATGATTTAAACCGAGAAAAGAAGTGACTTTTATGGGATTTTACTAAATCAAGAAGAAACCGTGAATGTATAATTGTTGTTGTGGTTTGTTGTCGATGAATCGGTGTTGTTCTGAGAGTACTTTGTTTGTTTGATGAGTTAACGAAGGACTAACAATGAAATTATGAAGTCGTGAATGGATCTTTGTTGTCAATGTTAACAATTGTTAAAGTTTTGAACAAACAAGGACTAACGATGCAACACAATAGTAAGAAAGGACTAATGGTGAAATTGTTTGTCTTTAAGGACTAATAGTGAAACTAGCTAAAAAGTATCTTAATATTAAAAAAACTAGTTAAACCCTTTAGTATTGGACCCTTTCAAAATTGTTTTGAACCTATTCCTATTTGACCTTTAAAAAAATATGAACTCTTTTCTTTTTGAACTTACCAAAAATACATGGACCTTTCTATTTGAAAATTAAGGTACGTGTGCATGTTATGTATTTTCTCATTTTGGTCTTCTTCTACAATTTTAAAGCTTGTTAACATATGATTAGGTTTTGTTTCATTGGTTTCATTTCATAATGTTCGAACAAAAATTAAATACGCTACGATGATGTACAAAGGACGACGATCGTAATAATAGTAGTTAGAAGTCCCGCGAAAAACGAATTCGTAACCCAAAAAACCCGAAACGACTCAAAGCTTAATCGTTTAAGCTTTAACCCTTGTCCTCTTTTAAAGCACTAAACCGCTGCTTAGTTTAGAATCAAACCACTGGCTAAATTTAATGTCAAACCGCACGAAGCTTTGCCAAACCGCCACCAAGGCGACAAATGGGCAGAGTGATGTTTAGGAGAAACCAAGATTTAAACAAACCGCTACAACCTGTTCTACTAAATCGCTATTCGAAGGTAAACCGCTGCTAAATGGAAAATAGCAAACCGCTACCAAAATGACTTGCCAAACCGCTATGTATCACTTTCAACAAGTCCTTTTCGGTGTCCATTTCCACCTTTTTGTTTGCTTGTGATAATGTGGCTACTAGACAAAGACAAGTACATGCCTTGTGGTTTTGTACAAAACCGGCTAGAAAACAAACATAAGTGTACGAAATCTAAACCGCTACAAGGAAGGATGCTTAATCATATCAAACCGCTATCAAGAAGTTCATAAAAATAAGCTAGAAAACCTTCGAAAAGCACAAAATAAGCTATAACTAGAAAATAAGCTAAAAAACCAAAAACCTTGTAAAAAGCCGTGACTAAATAGGCTCAAAATAAGCTATAAAAAACTGTTTTAAGCTAAAATAAGCCACGATACTATGCATTTGTAAGCTTTCAAATGAGTTTTAATGGAAGATACCAGTTTTGAAAGAGAAAGAGGATATTATGAAACTTTATAATTTGACTACAAAATAAAGAAAACAAAAAACAACGTCCTTGTGTTACTGCCACATTCAAATTAGTTATTATAGTGTAGGCCTAAATTAATGAAACAGTTGAAACAAGAGATTAGCCTACTAAAGTTTATAAACCGAATAAACAGTATAAAGTTTTCAAATTAGTTGTGATAATGATGAAACAGTTGTATCAACGATATCACAAAGAAAGAAATAGAAAAACGTGATATCTAGAAAAACAAAAAGAACATTATAATAAGCCCAAACTAAGTCGAAATAATAAATAAGAAGCCGAATCTATAAGCTCAAAATAACCACAACGAACACTAAACCCACCCAAGGCGAGTGATACTAAATGTCGGTAACCCGTAATCACTTCACTTCACATACATAAATTAAGCTAGGAGATGAGAAGAAAATAAGAAGAAGATATGAAGAGTTTAGAGAGTGAAACAAGAGAGAGAAAGAAAGAGAATGAGATTGTTGATTAAACTTGTGTGAGAAAATTACAAAGTAAACCAACACCCTCTCCATCCTTGGAGAGGGGTATTTATAGTTAAACCATGAGGCTTACATGCCTATGGTATTTCTACGGGCCGGGCTCGGAATTACTTGGGCTTACGCCCGATACACGTGACCGATTAGCTTACATAAACGAGCCCGTTTACCCGTTCTAGCCTATTACAACGTTACATAAGTGAATGACCGAGACATAATATTCTTAATGAACGAACTTCCTTGTTCGACTCAATATTTAAGGCTAATAGTACTTAATTGCTTAAAGTTGTTATTTGCATTAATTATGGAGTAATTGGTGAAGTTATGCTAAAAGGCACGCATTTTGGAGTTTAAACGAAGAAATCTCAAGATACTGTTCTGATAACCTATACGCTGTATCCAATAAGGAAGATACGGCGTATTTGTGCCAGCACTTCACTAGAAACCATGAAGAATTAAATAGCAATACGCCGTATCCAAAAGACTCTATACACCGTATGGAAGATTATTTGAAGATTCTGGAAGATATTGAACGTGGTCCCTACTCCAAGAAACCCTCAATACGCCGTATTGACCTCAACTAATACGGCATATTTCGACGAATTTCCAAAGACTATAAATACAAATCCCTAAACTGAGTTTATGGTGTGCTTAAACATATTTTCGAAACCCTAACCATGAAAGTCGATTTCAGAAGGCAAGAAGAGCAAAGAAGGTCAAGTAACATGCTTAATTCCATAGGAAACACCTTGTAATCATCTATAATCTAATAATCGTTCAATTTTTGGTATCATTCGTTTAACTCGGTCAGGTTACCTTGGTTGATTCGTTTATTATGTTTGTATTCGATATAATGGTTATTGGCTAATACCTTTAGGTTTTAGCCATGTTTATGAAGATTTAATGTTTGGTTTGTTTATTTTGATTGCTTATTCAGTTCTAACAGATCTATGAAATTGCTGGCAGGCTCATTCACACTCTAAGCAAGATCGCTATTTTTGCTAGACATGAAGACGCATAACAGACGCATCAGCAATAGCACAACACGCAGTCAAATGATTAACTGACAAAAATGCTTTAATCCATAGGAAACAACCTTGTAATCATCCTATAAATCTAATAATCGTTCAATTTTTGGTATCATTTCTTAACTCGGTTAGGTTACCTTGGTTGATTCGTTTATTATGTTTGTATTCGATACAATGGTTATTGGCTAATACCTTTAGGTTTTAGCCATGTTTATAAAGATTTAATGTTTGATTTGTTTATGTTGATTGCTTAATTTATCGTTGATTGTTGATTATGTTTATCAATTTATACTCGTTTACATGCTTAAGTATGCGATCTATCATTCAACTGGATCTAGGAATGCAAAATATAGAGCTAGCTAGATGTTGGGGTAGCTCTCCATATCCGTAATTTATATATCTAGAATCATATCATCACAAATAATGACCTATCCTTGCCATTGGTTTAATGAACAAGTTGGACTAGCAGGTGACCTGGTATCAACAAATGACGTTCTGATTCCCTTGGTAAGGACTTGGACAGTGGACTACTAGTATATAAGATGCCGTTAAGCAGTAAGTTAATAAAGTCTCGTTGATCTAGGATTCGATAAGATCGTCATTATTGTTTTCCTAAGATAGATTATAATCAACAAAAGATTGCTTTATGAGGATACATTTAATTGTGACAAAATTAGCGTGTCTTGGTTTTAGGAAGAAGTATCGCCTAAATCTAGGAATGATATGCCCCTCGAGATAAGTCAATCATTGCACTAATAATCAAACCAGCATTTTAATTGGATTAATCATGGTTAATACAGTTTCCCTAAAATAGGTTTGACCGCTCTTCTATATTTTGATTATTTGCTTGCGTGTGTTATTGTGACTAAAGTAGGTTTAAGTTACCACCAAAACCCGTGCCGGTCTCTTAGACTGAAAACCCCCTCTATCCGTTAGAATTAGGTTTAGCATAGGTTTAACATAGATTAGATCTAACACAGATAACTAAAATACTGGTAGACTTAGGAATTAACACTCTCGCTCTTAGTGATCGACACCCTACTTACCAACAAAGCTACAACTGATCGGGTCTACTGCCCGTTAGTGTTGTTTTTAGGTAAAGTCGGTAAAATATAAATGTAAAACTTGATAATAAATAATACCTACGCACAACGACAGATCAAGTTTTTAGCACCGCTGGCGGGGAGTGAAGTTGTTTAATTTTTATTTTTATTAGTATTTTAGTTCTAACTTTTAATTAATCTAGATTTAATGTAGTTTAATTAGTGTAAATTTCTTAATTTTGAGTCTTAGTGTCGGATCGTCCATTTCACCTAAAAGGTTTTATAATTTTGTTTGTGTGTTTGTTTTGCTTTTCTATTTTGTTTTTGTTTTCTGTACACTGTTCTGGTCGAATAATCGATACGACATATTCACCAGTTGAATACGGCGTATCAACCTTTCACTGCCAATACAGCTTATTCCATTCAAACATGTAATACGCGTATTCAGTCAATTGAATACGGCGTATTCAGTCAATTGAATATGGTGTATTGACTATCTAATACAGCAGCAGACTTTAATTTCTCATATTCTGTTTCCGTACTTAGTTTTGTGTATTTTCTTTCCCATGATCATATCCTACTGATTGTTTATCCTCTGTTTCAGGTAGTGCATGACAAGAATTTTGAACAAAGATCTCATCCAACCTTTTGATGAACCTGAATGAGTTTTTCATTTGAACCTCAAGCTTTTCAAGACATCGAGTCTTGATTACTCGAATTCACCAGAATTTGATTTATTTTCTGAATACGAAGAACAGTCCGAGGGGAAGTTACTGAGATGATGACGGAACCAACTATGGAGGAATACATGACTAAGACCCGAAATGGC
>BQNB010073643.1:0-32048 GCA_026074375.1 Tanacetum coccineum
ACAGATGTTTTGGCCGAGAAATTTTAGATTAAGGTTCCTTTAGAATAGGAAAGGCTAAAAACTATAACATGCATTGTTTTGAGTCTAGAGGTGAAAACTTATGCTTGTTTAAACATGGGTCAATTCATGTTTCAAATTATCTCCAGAGGCTTTTAGGCTTTAGCAGCACAGTTTCTAGAGTTAGATAGAATGAAAATAGGTCAGGCGTGTTTTCAAGTGCTAAAACCTCCTAAATCGCTTTATTAAAAGAATTGGACTATTATTTTAATATTATGGTTGTAGCTACAATCTTACCTAATGATTATATACGAAACTGGAAAACGACAAAATAACCATTGACTGGTCGACCCAGCTCTGTCTGGAACTGTTAAAATCGACACATTTTGACGTGTTACACAAAAATCTAACCTGCCTATTTGCCACCTCTACTGAATCCCCTTTCAAATATTATTAAAGATAAACAAAGATGAGCACCTATAAGACATAAAGAACTTGACTAGCACTAGATTGGGCCCATGTATTTAAAGAGGCGAGTAACTAATATCATACCAAGTGGTCCTTCCATCTCATAGAAACTGTAATGATCTACTTTTGAAAGCACAAGTGAAGCAACTAAAAATACAAACTAAAGGAACTGTGGACTTTTATCAATAACCAGTGTCGTAAAAAGCGGTCTAGGCGGCCGCCTAGGCACTAGGCGACCACCAATCGCCTCGATTTTATGCTAGGCGGCCAAAAAAGCGGTCAACGACGGTCAGCGTTGGTCAACTCGATTTTTTTTAAATTTAAATTTGGTTTTTTCTTTCAATTGGTCAGATCTTGTTTTTAAATTGTGTTTAAAAATAAACTTTGTGATGTAATTATTGTAAAAGAAATAGAAAAATGAGTTTTTACTTAGAAAAAACCATAATTTAACTGACTTAAAGCCTTCATTTACATTTAAAGCCCAATATCCGATCTTTTCTAGATTTACTTAGCTATTTATGCTAAAATTTATCAAATATACATAGAATTTTATAATTTTTATATTGAAAAGTTCAATCCGCCTAGGCGCCGCCTCGACCGATTACTAGCTAGGCGGACTAGCGCATAGCGCTTTTTGTAACCTTGTCAATAACTCATGCAAAAGAATGAAGGGTAAATAAAACTATAGTTACCTTCTTTCAGAGGAGGACGAAATTGATCTGGTGCCCAGTTTTGCAGTGCTCTGCTCATACCAAGACGAATTGCGCCTATTTGACCTGTTTCATGCACTTATGAGGTTTAAATTGGTGTCCCCAAACAAATGAAAGAACCAAAAAGCTAGATTGAAGTTGGAGAGAATATTAATGGAATTCATAAGATACAACATCCATCAGCACACATAAAAATCGAGTTACAATCTTTAGTAAAGATTTTCAACAGCTTTTTGATATTTAAGTAGTCTTATCGGGGGCAATTTGGGATTTTATTAAAGTACACCCACTACAAAATCAAATTGCCCCCACTCACACACTAAAGTTCAACATTTAACACTCTAAAACCTTAAAATCCTTCATTTCTAAGTGACAATACTCGATTTTTCGTTCCGATCCCAATTTTTATCCTAGTTTTTTCGCCGTATTTTGTTGCTATTGTTAACAAAAAAAAATTGCCCCCCACAATACAATTTCCTAGTTCCGCCACTGGGAGGAGGGTTTAGAGGCTAGTATGCGAGACAACATTTTGTTGTTTGTTTGTCTGCAAATCAAGAAATGACTGAAGAGGGTTTTACCCTTCCTTCTTTCCTTCTGTTTGTCGAAATGTGTGGGTTTGGGTTTAGGGTCTGGGTGTGGGTTTAGATGGATTATCTATGACTACGGATCTAAATGTGTCTCGATTAAGGTTGACTGGTATGGTTTTCGCATTCTTTTTAAGTGAAAAAATAAAGAAATTAAAAAACAAAGAAAATGAAAAGAGGTATTCATATTTCTTTTTGACCACTTATACCCCTCTCATATGTATATTTAATTTCTTGAAAATTTAAAATTCTTGAAAAAACTTAAATTTATTTAATGAAACATACGATTTAAGAAAATACACAAAAAATATAAAAGTTGGTTTTAAGAATACCTTAATGTAAAAGTTGATTTGAGAATACATGAAACTGAAATACGATTATTAATAATGGACGAGTACCCATTGTTTTAAGAATACATTAATCTAAAAGTTGACTTGAGAATACATGAAACTGAAACACGATTATTAATACTAGACGAGCACACGTGCATAACAACGAAATTTTATAGCGACATGTAGTTATAGTACTATATGTCGCTATAATCCCGATATTATACACGAGTACTCGTCTAGTAAACTTATAATCACATAAATAAGCTTAAACAAACATCCTATCTGAGTTTTTTCCCGTCCACATCCACTTCACGTTGCATTCCTTTCAAAGACTTTGGCTAAATTCCCGAACTTGTTATCTTTTTTTTTAACGGCAACTTTATTAAAAAAAACTAGCAAGGAGCTAGAAAGACATTACAAAGAAATAAGATAGGGGGTATTATTAACCCAGATATTTATAGTAGGGAGAGGTTGCTGGAGTCAAGTCTCCCAACGAAAAACTCCTAATACATCTAGTAGAAACCATAAAAAGGACCAGAAACAATGTCATCAAAAAGATCGTCGTGAACTATTAAGGAGGCGAAGCGGCAAAGACCACTGATTTCGAAGCCTCCAAATCCGCCACCAAGCAACATAAAAAAAAACCTTCTAAAAAATCGACTTGGAGACGGGAAAAAGCCGAAAGGATAAAACCAAGTCATCTCCAATCCGAGAAAGACAAATCTATCTCCTGCCAATGCCCAAATCCACATCAACAAAGTTTAAGCGAAGAACAACCCGAGCCACGTCACATCGAAAGAAAACATGCTGAACATCCTCCATAGCAGCATTACAAATAGGACACAGATGGGAATCCAACAAAACACCTTTACGGCTAAGATTGACTCTAGTAGGTAACCTATCACGACGATGATTTTCTTTTTATGCAAAAATTTATTTTGCATTTACGTATTGTACTATTATAATATGTGAATTATCGAACAGTAAGTTGTGAGTTATAAGCTATGTTGGCAACACGTAGGTGCACTACGCAGTAGGCAGTAGGCAAGGCAGTAGGCAGTGGCAGTACCGTAGTTTTTTGTTTAGAAAATGTGTTTGGTAACATAAATATAACTATAATTAGAAGATTGGAAAACGCTTGTTTAAGTGTTGCCAAACAAGCAAATGCTTACCACTTGGTCGTTCACACTTGTACATTAGTAACAACAATACCCAATCCCGCCAGAGCGAGGTATGGGGGAGGTAAGATGTAGACAGTCACACCCCTATCCGAGGCTAAAAGGACTGCTTCCAGAAAGACCCGTTCACACTTGTGTTATTCATCTTTAACCATGTTTCATATTTTTACAAATTAAAATTTAATAAAAGAACAATCTTTTACAGTATTAAACGAAGTTGCCTTCGTAAAGCTTTTAGATTGTCAAAACTTGTTTGGATTTTCCAAAACTGTTATACAAATGATTGGTTGTTGTTGTTTAATATAGCGTTGTTTTATTTTTAGTAACCATGGTTTCTGACCTTTTGGCCGACTAAACCACATGGTTTGGACCCACCGTCACACATAAAAGGTTGGTGTGGCCACTCACAACTCCTGAATTGTAAAAGTCGAAAGCAATGGACTAGTCGATGCTTCAACTAAAAAGAATGGTAGTATTAGCTGTCATTCTCGTGTGTCTCATTATCCCATGTGTCAACTTTGTGTGTCCATTCTATTAATCATAAATTACAATTATAGGGGTACAAGGATAAATAGTTAGACATTAATCAATGATTGACTAGATAATAATTGACAACTAAGCTAATCATGACTGAAAACTAATGGGGGACACATGGGATAATAAGACACACGAGAATGACAGCTAATACTCCCCTGCAGTTTGAACGGGAGGCTTCTCGACGGACAAACTGGAACATAAGTTGAAAGCCTCTTCTTTTTCTATCATCTTCTTCGTTGTTTGTTTGAGCGGAAACATAATTGTGTTTAGTGGCATAGTGGTTTATTGCTTGCGGCTTCCTCCTTTGCGTGACGTTTATTTTTACGTCATGGTTGTTTGCCTTTAGGTAGGAGCGACAATTTATCAACCAACTATTTTTAAAAATTACAATTATCTCTGCTACATAAGTTGAAAAGCGCTACTTCTTTTATCATCTTCTTTGTTGTTTGTTAAGACGGAAGACTAATTGCATTCGTCGGCATAGTTGTTTTGCTGATTGCGGCTTCTTCCTTTGTGTGACGTTTATTTTTACGTCATGGCTTTTTGCCTTTAGGTAGGAGCGCAAATTTTGACTAACTATTATGAAAAATGACAGTGATCTTCGATAGTATAACAGATAAACATAGTGGATGTCCAGTCATAGTTTTGAGCCCAATATGTCACTCCCATCCCTAATTTACTTTCACTTTAGTGAGCACCATATTCCAATACCATATTATTATATCAAATTCCCCAACTCTTTTTCTTAACTTGCTGACACAAGCACATGAAATATAACTTTTAACAACCCAACTTCATTAGCTTGTGCACTGAAAAGAACGAGTCACAACCTCCTTTATATCTTCATTTCAAGACAATAACACAAACGATCTATGGCTGGAAGAGAACAGCAGTAGCGACGGTTGGACCGATGTGGTTATTAAAGGTGGAGATCTTGATTTATTTGTATTACAACTAATGAGAGAATAGGAAAAGATACATTTTGGATCCACTCTGAATATCGGGCGAGTTGCCGATGACCGGTGGGGTAATACTATTATGTGATAAAGGGTTAGTGTTTTTGGTGTATGATTGTAATAGGCTTAGATACCATGAGATGGTGAAAACTTTTGTGTTTGTTTTGTGTCCTTTTATTAAATCATAAATTACAAATTTATAGGGGTACAAGGGATAAATAGATAGACACTATCAATGATTGATAGATAATGATTGGACAACTAGCTAATCATTGATTGATAACTATTGGAGGACACAGAGTTAATGGGACACCGAGAATGACAGTAATAGGTGGAAGGATATGAGGTGTATGAGTTAAACCACTACTTTAGGAACTTAAGCTCAAGTTTCTTATCTTCATTATCAATGAGACTGATAATATTTTGTTTGTTCTAGGTTCCTCATCCGATTATTTCTTGTAACATCGCACAAATTAAACCTAAACTATATCAAGGCAAATAGCTCCTAGTACTAGCATATCACAGTAATGTTAGGCTAACATCCTTAAACGCTCAAATTTCTTACCCTGTACAGTTGTGGGCGGATAATGTTTTGTTTTGTTAACCATGGAAATTAGCACAAACTAAACCTACACTAAGTCGAGGAAAATGGCTCCTATTACAAGTCTATGACATTAATCTTAGGTTAACAAAAAGTTTGAAGCTAGTACTAAGTACTAAGGTCCATGGATAATGTTTTGTTTTGTTAAACATGGTCGGGTCCGCAGCTAATCATTCTACGTACTAACATCGCAAAAACTAACCTAGTGCCACTAAATGACATTAATCTTATTAAGCTAGCAACTTAAAAAAAAGACGGGGTATAGTATACCCATTAAGGTCATCTGATAAAAATTTGGCTTCATCCAACAATCTATTCTCTTCTTGTTTCTTTTAATTATCCCCCTCTAACTTTACCACTTTCTCATCTCGGCCCAACAAGGTGAAAACCCATCATTATCATTATTACCATCAGATACTTGTTGTTGTTGTTGTTGTTGGGTGATAGTATTAAACGAAAATAAAGATTTGATACTTTGTTCTTCCCTTAACGACGATGATGATGTTCCATGAAGATGGTGATTTGTTGTTATTATCATTGGTTTAGGGGTCAGACATTTTAAACTTGTCTTCGAACCCCCTAAAAACCCTCGTATTTAAACCTTTTGTGGACCTTTTTAAAACTATTTGAACCTTTTCACTCGGTTCTCGAGTTTTAAATATAAGTAAAAAGAAAAGAAAATAGTAAATTACATGCATGGTGCATATGGTTTGTCAAAAATTGCAACTATTGTCCTTAAAAGAAAAAAGTTGCATGGCTCGTCTCCAATTTTAAAAAGAATAACACCAGTAGTCCATTTTTTAACCGATGTTAAGTTGATTCCGTTTATATTTACACGTTAGCCCCTTTTGGCTAACGACCGTTGCATCGTCTATCATTTATAATAAGGATCGTTTATTATTTAAAGTTTTTCGACTTTAGGTACGTTTTTATAAAAACATATACGCTTTTATACCATTTTAGATATGTTTTATACACGCATTTTTATACACACATTTTTATACACATATTTTTATACACACATTTATATACACACGTTTTTATATAAATATTAAGTGGAAGAAACTAAAAAAATATAAAGTTCTTATGTTTTTAAGATGAATGAAAGTGAAGAAAAAGGAAGAGAGATGGAGTAATCTTTTTAAGTTTTCATGCTCAAAACTTGCGACCTATATTTGAGGTGCAGCCTAATTTAAGAGAAAAGAACAAAAGTTAAATAAGCTTAATCACAAAAGAACCATTTTGTTTAATGAATAATACAGTATCTATTAGGGAGGAAATGATTTTTAAAGCTTTAATAGTAATTTCATAAATATCAAAAATACAAAATGTGATTCCTTATGAAAAAAGTATATCAACCCTCTTTCTTTCCATAACTCTACTTTACTTTTTATTTCCTCTTTAAAAAAAGTGAAGAACAAAACGTAAAAGTCAAAAATTCTGTTGAGCCACCACACGCCACACAATAGGCCAACAAGTCATCTTCATAGAACCATAAAAGTAACCCATAAACCCAAATTAGAAGCCATCTTTCACTTGTCTTTGTCGATAACGCATTTCATCAAATCTTTTATATAAAGTAAAATTGTGGACTTATTGGCATTGCTTCCGTTCGATCATGCATTTGGTGACAGAGTTGGCGGTTCACCACCACTGTCTGATTTTTCTGCTGGTTTGGAGTCATTGCGGGCCCCACCACGAAGAACACTGATAATGCAATAGATAGCATGGAAATAGGTGAAGGAAATGAAAGTGTGAATGAGCAACAGGTATATATATATTGTTGTTTAACTTTAAAATCTTTTCACGTGAATTATTTGATGCACTTCGATTAATCATCCATGATTTCTCTTTCAGGAGTTGCCAGCAACTTGGTAACACTGATGATGCCGATGTATATGCGAAGAAAACCCGTCACAACAACCCTAAGGGTGGAGAGTGTGGTTACGGGTTTTTCCTCGCCACATCAGATTCACATGAAGATCCTCAGACACTACAAACAGCAATGGAGTTGGAGGTGCGACAGGCTCTAAGTGGCAGCCGTCATGCTGGCCGTGTTCCTCCACATGTATTTTTGACGTCTATGGCACCTCTTATTACCAGAGATTCCGAGGTCTTCATGAAAGCAGCAACAGCGGTATGTCAAATAGATTCAACAGGAGGGAGAACTGTACTTGTATTATCTAAAGAAAAGGAGAAAGAGAAGGATAAATCAAAAGCTCCAGATGTTGAAATTGGAGGATCATCTACTGAATGCGTCCGTATACCAGAAAATAAATCTCAAGATGGGGCCACCAAGTGTGGGAGAGCCCAGACGAAGATTCCTGCTAATCTCACCCAGGTTGTTGACCACCTGCTTGAAATTTTGATGAAATATCCTTCATTGAATCCTGAAGAAAATTGCACTAGATCTGATAATGCCATGGAAATAAATAATTCCGTTGCCAACAAAGGTAAAAGGAAGGTTGACGATACAAAGAAAGAGTTGGACCGTGTTTCAGAAAAATCAGCAGGGTTAGCTAAGGTAACTGTTAGTACAAAATATGTTACCGGGTGTGAGATGGTTCAAGATTGCTTGTTGGGTCGGGCCGGCAAGCTATCTTCGGGTTGGATCTTGCACTAAACAAAGTAATTGGATGACTTCATGCACAAGTAAAGGTAAACCGTTAGCCTTACCGTGAGGGCGGACCCCACGATTAGACTCCGGCGTGAGAGTAAGAACACATGTTATCAGAGGTATGTGTATGTATTGAGAAAAGTGAGAAAATCATACATGTCAGAGGAGCCTCTTTTATAGGTGACTAATTACATTAAATGCATATTAATGTAGGATTGAATATTGACTAATCACATTAAATGCAGATTGAATGTTGACTAATCACATTAAATGCAGATTAATGCAGGATTGAATGTCTTCCGCGGATATTAATTAATCCGCTGATGGTTTGCGGAAGCGATCAATGACTGATCCGCGTTCGTCTTACTGTATTTGGGCCGTGGCCAGTGTGACTCTGGGCTTAGTTCCGGCCCGTTATGCATGTTATCCATTTAGTTGGGCCAAAGCCCAAATGTGATTAGTACAACCCAGGCCCAGTGGCCTGTCATACGTACTATACGTCATTATGTCCCCCCAGTCTAGTATTTTTACTGCATGCGAAATTTGTTGCGTGCGGTGAATATTGCTAGACTCAAATTCTTTATTATCGTGCTTCTGCCACGATTGTTGGCTTCTCCGCGACTCTTCTTTAGCCCGATAGGTGAGATCTGTGAGACGTGTCTTTTCTTTAACCCTTCGTAACTTGTAGTAAGTTTATCCTTCTGTCATCACACTTTCTTTACTTTCGATCTTGTCCATTCGTTTGCCTAGTGAGGTACACGTGTATTGATCTTGTGAGCCTTTCCATTAAATATACCACGGGTATAATTATCTGTAACATTTCTCATTTTTATGTTATTTACAACTTTAATAAATTTCGTTATTTATTTTTAGAGTTTTACGCGTTCGCTTTTAATTATTATCTTATAGTTAAATCGCGTAAACTAAAAATCAACGATCAATGTAAACGGACATCAAACAAATTAAAGTTTACATCAAGCAAGTGTTATATGATTATTATGAGTATAATTTACAACTTTTCATAATTTATTTTTGTTGGTTACGTAAAACGCTTACGTTTCGCAATAAATTACTTTCGATCGTACCCGGAAGCACCTTTACCCATCTACACTCAAACAAATACCCACGTTTATACCCAATACTCAAAATTTAATTATTTTGCTTTCCTATTACTCTCTAGAACCGGACCTAGCATGATACACATGAGATAAATCATTTAAATCTCTATTAAGTCTTTCATTATAACATGTAAACCTTACACAAAGTGTACTTAGACCCAAGTTACTAGTAATTGTCAAATCCTTGTACCCTAAACCCTCTTTTGCCGCACCCTTGCGTTGGTGGTATTTTAGGGGTTAGAATCAATTGAGCTGACCTCTTCACGTCGAGAGCATGTAAGGGATAATACTGGTGATGAAGATTAGGACATGGGAGATGATGTGAACGATGACGTGGATATAGCTAGAGGATGTAATGCTTTAATGTCCTGGCCCCTGGCTGACACTGATGTGGAGGATCATGATGAAACTGGATTAGGAGATGAATATAATGACGACATGGTTGATGAAGAGGAAGATGATGAATACCATGAAAATCGTGTTATTGAGGTGAGATGGAGAGAAGCCCTTGATGGTGTACTTGGTCAACCAGGAGCTGCTGATACTGGACTTATTGACATTGCTGCTGAGCCCTTTGAAGGAGTCAATGTTGATGACCTTTTCGGTCTTAGAAGACCGCTGGCGTTTGACCGACGCCTCCGGCAGAGTAGAACCTCGTTTGAAAGATCTAGTACAGAAGGGAATAATAGTCTGCAGCATCCTCTTCTATTAAGACCAGCACAATCTAATGAGTCGGGGGTAATTTATTCATCAGGTGGCGTTAAAATATCTCGGGATTTGGAATCGTTATCTGGTGGGAGCTTTGATGTGGCCCATTTCTATATGTTTGATGCTCCTGTTCTTCCATTTGATCATTCATTTGGTGACAGAGTTGGCTGTGCAGCAGCAGCACCACCACTGTCCGACTTTTCTGTTGGTTTGGAGTCGTTGCAGGCTCCACCACGAAGAGGACCAGGTGATGGTCGGTGGACCGATGATGGTCAACCACAAGCAGGTGGCCAGGTTGCTGCTATTGCACAGGCTGTAGAAGAGCATTTCATGTCTCAATTACACAGTGTTGCTCCTTCATCAACTTCTGTTGAGAGGAATTCTTTAAATTCAGAATCTTTAGCCAATGATACATACTCAGCAGAGTGATCCAAATACCATCAATCAAGAGCTTAATCAAAGGGTTGAAAATGCTGAACACTCCGGAGGACAATCACATGGACCCACCCCTGATGTTGGAAATAATGCACTAGATAGCATGGAAATAGGTGAAGGAAATGAAAGTGTGAATGAGCAACAGGTATATCTTGTTGTTTAACTTTAAAATCTTTTCGCTTGAATTATTTGATGCACTTAGATTTATTTTCCATGATTGCTTTTTCAGGAGTTGCCAGCAACTGATGACCTGGCCAGCAACCATCAGGTGAACACTGATAACACGATTATTACTGAAGATGCCGATGTTGATATGAACGTTGTTGATTCCGAAGCAAATCAAGGTGGTGACACATTACCTTCAGTTGGTGTTGTTGTAGGGCCATTATCTGAGCAGAACACTAGCATTGCTCAGGATGGTCAAAGATGAAACTGGTGCAACTAACACAGCATCAAATGCTAATGGCATTGATCCAACCTTCTTGGAAGCACTACCCGCTGTAGATCCATATCCGCTGCGTACTCGTAAGAGTTAATGGTTAACTTGATTGTTAAATTCCAACACTGCCCCTACCCCTGCCACTTCTATAGCCGAAGAAATTGATCCAGAGTTTTTAGCTGCCCTTCCTCCAGATATCCAAGCAGAAGTGTTAGCTCAACAACGTGCACAAAGGGTTGCACATCAAGCTGAAGGTCAACCCGTTGATATGGACAATGCTTCAATTATTGCTACTTTTCCAGCAATAGCAGAACCAAAACAGGATGATAAAAGTGTTGCCGATAACCAAAAAAGTCAACATGAATGACATTTTTATGAAGCTACCACAAACTGATCTGCATAATCTATGCAGCCTTCTTGGCCACGAGGGGCAATATTTAGTTCACAGTGATATTATTTACTTGTTGTATCACTTAAACTCTAATACTTGAATTTTCTTTTTCATTAGGCTATCCGATAAAGTTTATCTGCTTACCGGGGAAGTTCTAAAGAAGTTGACCTCAGTTGCTTCATCACATAGAAAATTATCTATTGTAGAGCTTTCAGATTTAGCTCATAGTTTAAGTGGGTCCGCATTAGCGAACTCATCACACTAAGAAACACAATCATATGTAGTTTGAGCTCGGGTTTCCATTGGCTGGGTGTTGTTGCTTAAAATTCTGCAACATAGGAATGTACTTTAGACTAATATTTTCAAATGAAAACTGACAAAGTGGTCGCTGTGTGTGTGTGATATGTTTTTGGAGGTTGCTGGAAGGGTATGTCTGGTTACACCATAATTGTTTTATGTGACGGAAAACTGTATGTGTGAGTTAAGTTTGGTTAGTGTTTGAAAAGTTATTGATCATCATTCTTCATTTTTTTTGATTACGTGTATATATTTTGGTTCCACGATGGCCACACTAGGAGAGGTTTTTTCATAGGGTAATTAATTCTTGTTAGCTGGTGTGGGTATATAGCTATATACTATGCACATTTAGAGAAAGAGCTAAGATATAACATAAACTAACATATGGATGCTGTGTTCTGAAAGAAAAGCTAAAGTTGTTGAAGCTCTACCATGTGATGCCAACCCCAATGTCAAATTGTTAGCCCGTAATTTAGTGTGTACTTTGTAACGGGCTCATCTAGAACTATCCAAGCCATTGTATTTAATGTGTCGCATCTTAATAATACGGGACATGAGATTTTACCCTCCTACACAAATAACACTTGATCCCTCCCTCAATATTGGTTAAGCACTCAAACTTGTGCATATGTTTACAGGATTACATGGTTTCAAAACTAGCTGATTGGTACATAATCAGAAACACTTAAAAAAAATTTGTTTTAGTTTTGAATACCATATAAAGTGATTTTGGCTCTGTAAAAACGAATGCTAAAACGAAAACAAATATTTACTAGTGAAAGGTTAAAAAAGATTGATCCAATCATAACATGGACAAAAGTTGAATTCTGTCAACCATTCATTGCAATCACTTGTAGTGGTGGCCTATAAGAACAGACACTATGGTTGCCCAACCGCTTTCAACCATTGTCAAAAATAAATAAAAAAAACTTATGCCATTTTGACTGAACTGTCTTCTTCAAATGCAGGTGGTCATTATGATCAAAGGCAAGAAACCATCTTTATGCCACATTAACTCGCTATCAGCTGATTCTTCAACATGTATCTGCCTCTTCTTGGTCACTTTGTTGCTCTGAATTCTTAACTTCGTACTTTTGATTTCAACATAGCATAGATCAACATGTTCAACAAGAACGAAAAACCTTAGCCGGCTTCTGCTTCTTCTGTTGCTGTCATTGTAATTTTTGGTGTACTGATAAGTAATGATTGCCATTGGGCACTAGAGTCTTTGCTGCTTGTTTATCATCGCATTATCTCACATGATCATCCGCAGGAATCTGATTTGTAATTTTGTGTATGAGCCTTATCTGACTTTACTTCAGCAACTCTTGACCGAAAAACGACTCTCTTGCCTGTTTCACGTCCCAATCAGCATAACGATTTAGTCAAATCGACAATGACTGCTCATGATTGTTATTTTCATCTACTTTCGTTGATGTTGTGGGTAATTAATGAGGTGAAGCGTGTGTGCCATTTACGATCTGAGTCAAGATCCATATGTTGATAAAGGGTTTTAATCGATGCACATTTCTTTTTGCACACAGGGCATGCTCGTTTACCTTCAGAAAGTCTATAAATCTCATGTACAGATTTTGTCTAACTTGATCATACCAATGTTCTTATGTCTATCACTTGAACCTGGGTCGTGTTGGTATGACCGATTCCCAAATGTCTGTCTGTTTTTTGGTTTTCTTGTACACTTGTGCGCTTTCGGGTTTAACAAGAGAGGCAGTGGAGGTGGAGGCAAAATCATTAGCATGAATCACTTTATCTTCTTTAAACCCAAAACGAAATCCATTCTTGCATTCCACATCCAAAACTCTTTTACCACAACTCGCCTTTTCAACGTTAGAAACAGATGATTTGCCGATCACCTTATCACGTGCGTACCAACTTTCACCATTCGAGACCATTGTACTCGTTGGACCCGTTAACCTAGTAAAAATCTTACTCGTCGGAGTAGAAGAAGGAACTGCTCGCCTTTATGTTTTATACCTGACTTCTTAGTTTTTTGTAGGCAATTATTTTTAGAAACCTAAAACTCTATGGATATCTAAGATTATGAGAAACTAAAATATCAAAATATGAATGTTTTATTGAGACAATTGCAGAGAATAATGAAACCTGAATGAATACGAACTATTTAACTTGGTACGCAAGTAATTAAAAAAAAAAGGAAGTATAACAACCATTTTTCAAATAAGTTAGTTGAAGTAATATCTATCTTTTACTATCTCTCGTTATATTTAGGATATAATCAATTATAAAAAATTAAACAAAAGATTACAAAACCATTTTTAAGTCAATTTCGAACAATTGTGTCTACTTTCAACTTTATTTCTAATAAAGGTGGCTTAATTTTGCGGTATGGCGAGATCGAGTTGTTCCTTCATAACGCGGGCACTACCGTATTGGTGTCGACTAGACGACTACGGGTATAAACAACTCAACTCAATAAATAATATTAAGTTGAGTTTGAGCTCCAGCTCGATAGCTCGACGAGCCTGTCCTTCATAAAGAAAGTTCGAGCTCAACTTGAGAAAGTTGTGATTCAGTTGTCTGCCGGATCGAAAAGCTGACTAAGTTTTAGTGACGTGTGTCTAAACTCACTTAAACTCAAATATAAGATAAGATTTGAATTCGGCTTGATTTTGGCTCGGAAAACTCAATATATAATCATAATTAAGTATTTAAATTTTGTGTGTATACGCCTTTAAAACTATCACTTTAAAATTCAACGATAACTCGAGTCGAGCCTATATAAGCTCGAGCTTGACCCGTTAATAATTTCGAGTTAAACTTTTAAGCTCGAAGTTTATTCGTCAAAAGTTGGCACGGCTTAGTGTCTGCGTTATATTCGGACAACTTCAAAGATTGGGCATTTTCTTATTTTATTTTTATTACTCTTGGGTAACATGGTGTCATTTGGGACACACTTCAAGATTGGCATATTTCCATTTTTTTTTTTTTTTTTTTTTTTTTTTTTTTTGGTATCCATGGTTTCCGACTTTTTGGCTAGCTAATCCATTTGAACATTCTTGGGCAGAAAATTACGGTATTTTGCATTTTTACATCTTTAAGTCAGTAACCTTGAGAAAAGTTCATTTGAGGACAAGTATCTACCCGCATGCTAAGAGACAAATCCCACCATCCATTTGAGTTAGATCTAAGGGTGATTATTAATCTAAGATTTAAATTGTTAAACCTGAGAGCACTTCTGTAAACTAAAACATATTTAACAGTTTCCTCTCACCACTTCATTATCTCTAAAATCAACTTGATATACCTGCGGGTGTCGATGTCCACGTTAAGCTTTACAAGTGTATTTCAAGTCCTCTTTTTTATATTAAATGTTGGTATTTACACTTTTGTGTAGTAGATTCGTTACTTGTATCATTGTTGATAAAATGAATGGTGTTTAGTAAAATATTTTGTAATGTCATAACCTTGAAATGATCATTCTGCAAGTCACAAATGGTTCTTGTTATTGTTTGCAATTGAAACATGATCATGCCATTGCATTATGAAGTTGATTATGTGCTTTGACTTTATATGAACTACTTACTTGAAAAAACATCAGGACACAACTTGTAAACCTTGAATAACAACTTAATGTGAAACTCTAGAAGCATGATCAAAACTAAGGGGTTTCAAGTTTGATTCCTAGTACGTGCACTTGGGTGTCTGGTTTTATCCGCTTTGGGTTTGGGTTCGAGTTCGAGTTTGTGTGTCTGGGTTTGAGTTTGGTATTATAAACACATGCCGTCAAGCATACCATTTCAAGACGTCGAACCGGCTAGAACTAATCAATTTATGAAATACTCCGCAAGGATAACAAACACGTTATTATTACTTAACATAATTCTAGACTTGGCCACTTCTACTCATGAATCACTATAAAATCCAGCAAAATTAACTTCATGGTTACATGACTTCCATTGTAACTTAAAACCGCAAAAAGTCCAGTAACTACTACATTATTATATGAAAAGATAAAGACGAAAGAGGGCCTATAAGACATAAAGAGCTTGACTAGCACTAGATTGGGCCCACATAATCTCATGTATCAAAAACTCCATGTATTATAAAGAGGTGACTAACTAATATCATACCAAGTGGTCCTTCCATCTCATAGAAACAAACTTAAGGAACCGTGTGGACTTTTATCAATAACTCGAGTTTCAAGCATATGCAAAAGAATGAAAGGTAAATAAAAGCTATAGTTACCTTCTTTCAGAGGATATGGTACCCAGTTTTGCAGTGCCCTACTCATACCAAGACGAATTGCGCCTATTTAACCTGTTTCAGGCACTTATGAAGTTTAGATTGGTGTCCCCAAACAAATGAAAGAACCAAAAATAATAATACCATGCATAATCAACCAAACTATAGTGAAGTTAGAGAAAAAAATTAGTGGAATTTGCGAATAAAAATGTAAATTTAATGCTTTAAAACCTGAATAAACAATGTAAATTTAATGTTCCGAACCTGAAAACCACCCCCTTTGACAGTACAATAAACATCCAGAAGACCCAATGTTTTTGTCTCAGTGAGAGGACGAAGAAGAGCAGCTCGTTGATCAAGCATTGGGAAATAGACATCGAACTGGTTGTCATTTATGAGAAATTTACCCTCACCAGCCAGACACGGGCAGTACTACATTTCCTTTTTCCAGTCCCATAAGCCCTACCCTGACTATCAACTAGTCTAACACGTGCATTGGCAATTTCTTCTTGCTTCTGCCACGTGGACTTAGGAATATATTGAGTAAAATTTAAATGAATAGTCTTGAATTTAAAACTTGTTACACTTTTGGTCCCTTATTGTGCTAAAGATAAGAGTTTCGAAAGATGCTAGAGGGTACATACATAACACAAATATGGATTTTCTATAGGGCAAATTGCTTGAAAATGTAGCAAATTACACCTTTTTTCTCTTCTCATCTTTTTTTATTGCTATTAAGTAACTAAACTTTTCAAATTCGACTATTTGATTTACTGGGTGACCTACTTAGCAAGTTACGGGTAATTTATTTTTTTTTTATCCACATCAACTTATTAAGCCACCTCACCCTTTTAAAATTTATAAACAAACACACGCTTTAGGCCTTAACCACCCACTAATCCACCACACACTTTAAAACACATTCTCAAACACCCCCTTCGTCTTCACCCTTCACCTTCACAGTCTTCCCTTCACCACCATAGCAACCATCACCGCCACCACCACTCTTTAAATTAAAAATCCTAAATCAAAATTAACACTCAACCTAAAACCCGAAATCAAAATCAAAAGAAAACCCTAAATCAATTTCACACAAAATAGTGGTAACAATTTCAACTGATTTTACTATAAACCGATTGATTTGTTTTATGTTAATACTAAAGGGTCATGCAGGTTAATTAAGTGTGACATAAAGTGTTTGCGGGTCGGCCTAGACCTCGTTTTCACTGGAAGTTAAAATTTGTAATGATTCCTTATGGGTTGAATCTCTACGAAGTTAGAAATGGGTCAGGCTTTCTTACTTATTTTATTTGTGTGATTTCTGTTAGTTGGGTTAAACTAGTTGTGAATTTCGAAATATAAGCAAATGGTAAGTAGATTCGAAGTTGCTACCTCACGACCAACTAAATTTCTTTAAAAGTCTTCTTTTTAACACAGAAATCATAGAAACTACTTTTATGTCAAACTAGAGCCAATCCCTCGTCTTGGAACTCCTATATCTTATTAGTTTTGTCAAGTTTGTGTCTAAACATGTATAAAAATGTAACTGAACTCCTAGCTTTACATTTTGATTATGTGTTTCAACTCATATGAACTGCTTACGTGAAAAAACGTCGGGACATAATTTGTAAACTTTGAATCAAAACTTAACCTTGAACCTCTAAAAGCATGATCAAAGCTCATGGGTTCCAAGTTTGATTCCTACTAGGTACAGTTGGGTGTCATGGTTTTATCCGGTTTGAGTTTGTGTGCTTGATTTAAACCTGCGATTAGGATTAGTCGATCAATATGCGAGCAATCATTATTGCCACAGAAACGGAGAAAAAAATAGTACTAAAAAATACGAATAGTAAAACAGCGAAGAACATGACTTTAAAAAATCATTACCTTTCGATTTAACTTCTCTTAACCAACTATATGTATAACTATTTATGCATAAAACTACTTTTTGTTCATAACGGCCATGTTCTTATAGCAAAAGATAAGAGGTTTGGATTGTACAAAAGTATACTCTTGTAAATCACTCTGAAGAGGACAAGTAGACCATTAATTATGTCTAATTCATAAACATTTCGTCAAGCATACCTTTTCAAGAGGTCGAACCAGCTAGAACAAATCAATTTATAAAATATTCCACAAAGATAAGCAACAAGTTATCACGTGGTATTACTTAACAGAATTACATACTCGGGACATTTCTACTCATGAATCACTATAAAAATCCAAAAAAAATTATAATTTCATGGTTACATGACTACTATAATTGTTCTGCTCTAACATGACCAGGCTCAAAATTATCAAAGATAACAAACTAAGCATTGGAGGTCCAAGTCCAGAATGATGATGATTTGAATATTTCAATTAAGATCCCAAACGTGAAACAAAATATTTGCCCCGACACGTTCGAGTTGTTTCCATAAATAGATACCTGGCAGATCAAAAACTGTCTAACGCTTGACCTATTGGAAGCTTTTTCTTGCTTTCGCCTTATCAGGTTTGTTCTGCTCCTCAATTCTCGAGTCTCCTGTCAAGAAACCAGCTGCCAAAAACACAAATTACATGTTATGATACAAAGATATCAATGAGCTACTTAACTTCTACAACTGGAACTTTGGCCATACAATGAAAGAATAACCTCCAAAAATGACCTAACGAGTAGGACTTGGGATAAATTTAAAACATAGAAAAAACAAAAAGAGCAAACCAATGGTTGAACGGGTCGAAAGTTGCCAAGGTGCAACTTTTATTGAATAAAACCTACTAAATCAATCTTTATTCACATAATCATATGCGGGTCCAAATGAGATGGGTTGGTACATCTGGCATGGAACAACATAGTGAAAACAAATATACAAACAATGTTGTAAAAAGCGGTTTAGGCGGCCGCTTAGGCGCTAGGTGGCCACCAACCGCCTCAATTTTACTCTAGGTGGCCAAAAAAGCGGTCAACAACGGTCAACACGGCGGTCAACGCCGGTCAACTCGATTTCAAAATTTTAAATTAGGTTTTTTCATTCAATTGGTCAAATCTTGTTTTTAAATGGTGTTTAAGAATACATGTTGTGATGTAGTTATTGTAGACGAGAAGAAAAGAAATAGAAATTTGAGACTTTACACTAATTTAAAGCCTTAATTTACATTTAATGCCCAATATACAATCTTTTGTAGACCTACTTAGCTATTTGTGCTAAAATTTATCAAATATACATATAATTTTAGAAATTTTATATAGAAAATTTTAATCCACCTAGGCGCCGCCTCGACCGATTACTAGCTAGGCGGTGGTCTCAATCCGCCTAGGCGCCGCCTAGACCGATTACTAGCTAGGCGGTGGTCGACCGCCCGACTAGCGCCTAGCGCTTTTTTCAACCTTGAATACATATAAGATCCATATGACCATGTAAAACCTCACACATTTCTGAAACAATGCCTTTCACATGGATATATGTCGAGATTATTTTCATAGAGATGCATTGTTTATGTAATTTCTATTTATTAGTAGTATGTGACAAATATGACATGCCCAACTATCATGATATTTCCTCTATAAAGTACACAGGGTCGGCCTGGTGCTGGGCAGCAAAAAATTGGGGGCATCAAACTAGGCTGACCAAATGTAGATACCTTTGGAAGATTTTCTATTTTATAACACTATAACACCTATTTTGTTATTTTGTGTTGTACCAATATGTGATATCGATATTGAGATGCGATCATGATAAATATTAGGATTGAGATCCTCTCATGTTCAAATTGAACATGAAAGGGTAATGTTGAAGTTATGTGAGTGAACAAAAATAATATTTTATGTATTGTGGGGCCTTATATTTATTAAATAATAAACATTACATTCACATAACATCAACATTACCCTCTCATGTTCAATTTGAACATGAGAGGATCTCAATACTAAATATTAATAAAGGTTTAAGCTTGTTCTTTTATGGTGGCGGGTGATGAATTTGGGAGTATCATGTTTAGGGTGAAGAAGAAAAAAGGAGTCAATGGACGTCATTCATTTATTTTATTGTATGGGCTAAGTGGTATTGTTTATTGGGCCATATTTTACTTCATCAGTTTACTACTAAATTATTTTATTAGAAACTTGCGCTTTTTGCAACCTTGAATACATATAAGATCCTCATATGACCATGTACAACCTCACACGTTTCTTAAACAATGCCTTTCACATGGATATATGTCGAGATTATTTCCATAGAGATGCATTGTTTATGTAATTTCTATTTATTAGTACCATGTGACAAATATGACATGTCCAACTGTCATGATATTTCCTCTATAAAGTACACAGGGCCGGCCCTGGTGCTGGGCGTGCTGGGTAGCAAAAAATTGGGGGCATCAAATTAGGCTGACTAAATGTAGATATCTTTGAAAGATTTTCTATTTTATAACACTAACACCTAATTTGTTATTTTTTGTTGTACCAATATATGATGCGATCATGATAAAAATTAATTTGGGAGTATCATGTTTAGGGTGAAGAAGAAGAAAGGAGTCGATGGACGTCATTCGTTTATTTTATTGTATGGGCTAAGCGGTATTGTTTATTGGGCCATATTTTGCTTCACTAGTTTACTACTAAATTATTTTATTAGAAACTTCTTCTTGTTATTTTAACGAATGATTTTGAATATTGCTCGTCTATATTTTTTGGCCATATGTTGATAGGCAATTTTCTAGATATCGCAACATGGATCATGACCATAAGCGAAGCTAGAAAGTTTTTTTTTTGAAAGGGGCACATTTCAATAATATTAAAAAACTACACTACAACTTGGTTTTTAGATGATGGCAAATTACCAAAAAAAACATGATATTTTAAAAATTTTACACTACAATTTCACTAGAAAGGTAATTACCGGCCCCCTCTATCTCCCCCCATGAGTTTATGACACAATTAAAATCTAAATTTTGGCCATGAAGGTTAAACCTTTTCACCCAAAAGTAATAAAGTGAGCAACCGAAAAAAATTAAAGTGAGCAACCGCGCTAAACATGCATTCATGTTTGTATACCTAGCTTTAAAATTTCATGTCTTCGTCTATATATATATATAAACTAGATGCTTTGTATAAATAGATTTAAACTCATACAAAAACTATATGACACAGCAAGTTACACTTCTACTACTAGTGACAATATATGAAATTCACCGTTGCCTTCGATTCTCACTCCATGGCATTAACTATTTACAAGGGGCATTTTTCGGCCCTCTCGCCCAGGGTAGCAGGAAACTCAGGACCAGCCCTGCCCTGAAAGTACACCATGTCAACTTTTTGGTAATTGTGAATACAGTAAAACTTGTGAGTCCAAATGAATAGCCTTAATTCTTTGTAACCATGATGTTAGACGAGAAATTTTAGCTTAAGGTTCCTCTAGAACGGGAAGGGCTAAAACTATAGCATGCATGATCCCTGTTTTGAGTCTAGAGGTCGCAAATTATGCATGTTTGCCTAAATATGGGTCAATTCGGGTTTCAATTTATCTCCGAAGGCTTAGGCTTTAGCAGCACATTTTCTAGAGTTGGTTAGAATGAAAACACGTCAGACGCGTTTTCAAGTGCTAAGACCTCCTAAATCGCTTTATGAAAAGAATTGGACTATTATTTTAACATTACGGTAGTAGCCACAATCTTACCGTACGAAACTGGAAAACGACAATATAACCATCGACTGAGTTGACAGTTAAAAACGACACATTTTGACCTCTTACACAACCCACCTAACCTGCCTATTTGCCACCTCTACGGAATCACCCTTCAAATATTATTATGAAAAGATAAAGAAAGATGATATCACCAGGCGTCCCCCACAAATAAACAAATGAGCACTTATAAGATTGGGCCCAAATAATCTCATATATCAAAAACTCCATGTATTTTAAGGAGGTGACTAACTAATATCATGCCAAATAATCTCATAGAAACTATAACAATAAACTTCCGAAACCCCAAGTGACTCATTTGTTAAGAAACTATAAAAACAAACTTATAATAGACAACAAAATGAACCTTCGAAAATAATAGACAACACAAAAAAACAACTAATAATTATGAAAATAGGCAAGCCACACCTTAACTATAAAAGCATTGAACAAAGTATATATTAAAAATACAAAATTACTAAAAAAAGATCCCCCGACTTATTGGAAAAACAAATTTAGCCCCCGCCGCAACGCGCGGGCACTTTCCACCTCGTTAGTAATATTTCAAGTACGAACTTCTAAAACGAAGCATCTTCATCTTCAAAACCCAAAACTTTGTTTTGTTCTTTAATATCGGATATTACCAACATCCAGTCCTTTTTCCCCATTTCCAAGTTTACCACATCAAACCCATCATACATCTTTAAAACACTAAAAAGATGTTTGATATATGGATCCGAATCGACCCAAGATACAAAACGAATCCTTTGCTTCACCATCTCCCACCACTTTTTTGACATCCAAATATGATTTCTTCAACTTTATTTCGCGGCGAGCTTAAGTTTCGCTAGCTTTTGAACCTCTTGGGCTCCAAAGAATTGTTTGATATCATCGTGGACATTTGGTACAAAAAAAATTTTAACCCCCTATCAATCATTCAAAAAATGTGATCATAAATCAATTTTCGCAATACCATAAGATTATTTTTTAAATTTTGTGAGGTCTCAACAGTGGCCTAGTGGTTGTAACTATCACTTTAAATAACCCACAAACCCAGCATACTAGGATTACCAGCGGATGCGTGTAGAAGGTAGGGCAAGTGCCCCCAATGGGGATTAGTTGAAGAAACCAAGTACTCATGGATAAACCAATAAATTTAGATTGCAAAGACAAGTGTTTAGTTCACATTGTAATTTAGATGTAAAAAGACCCCAAAGCCACTAGAGAGATCTTTATATGAGTTGTGTTGGGGTGTAAGGTGCTAATGCAATCGACATTTGTGTGTCGTTGGTTTTCGTAAGTGCCGATCATCAGTTTGGTGACTTAGTTTTTAGATCGTAGTTTTTGTCTAAATTCTACCATTTCGTCTAAAGAAACTTGTATGCAAAATTAATCTAAGAGTTAAGTACATTTTTGGTCCTTGTGGTTTGGTGCGAGTTCACTTTTAGTCCAAAATTCAAAAAAAGTTCACTTTTGGTCCAAAAACATAGTTTATGTCCACTTTTAGTCCAATCCCTTGAATTTGCACTAAAATTTTTGGACTAAAAGTGAACCGAAACTATGTCTTTTGGACCAAAAGTGTAACGAAACTATGTCTTTTGGACCAAAAGTGGACCGAACCTATGTGTTTTGGACCAAAACCAAACTTTTTTTTATTTTTGGACCAAAAGTGAGAAAATGCACCAAACCACATGGACCAAAAATGTACTTAACTCTTAATCTAACTAGTGGACGGGATGATAAGTGTGCCAGCCGAATTGATAAGTCAAATGCAATCGACATCCGTCCAATCATGACATACAACGACAACTAGCACTATCTTTATAAAGTTGTGGTTCTTGGTGGAGACAGAGAGATATCAAAGGATTGATTTAGACAAGGGGTGAAGGCATGAATGTATATTACACCACTATATGGTTTGGGTACTTTGGCCGAAAGACTATCATGCATCGATGAAGGAATGGTACGAGTATCAGAAAACGTGGACCCTAAACACAAGGAATGACATGCATTGGCCCTCAAACACATTATACAAAAGGAAATGTTACACCAAGTACTTTTAATCGATATGCGAGCATGACCTTCATCTCTATGACAAACTTGACTGTTGGAGCCTTTTAACTTCAATGCAACCTCATAGGAAGTTGCTAGCAGGGTTTTTTTCTCCTTTTAGAAGATGCCACAACAATCCTATAAAGAATGGTATAATGGTTTCTGTAGCAATTTCTACTCGATGGTCCCTTGGAAAAAGCGAATAACAAAAAGAAACATATTACAACGAGACCCCATCGCTCTTTAAATCAATACGAGCACAGATTTTTTAAGAAACCATTGGGGGCACTTTCCCCCTACCTTCTACATGCATCCGCCCCTGGCCGGCTGGTATTCCTAGGATGCTGGGTTTGTGGGTTATCTAAAGTGATAGTCACAACAACTAGACCACTGTTGAGACCTCACAAAATTTAAAAAATAATCTTATGGTATTGCGAAAATTGATTTATGATCACATTTTTTGAATGATTGATAGGAGCTTAAAAAAGAATTTGTACCAAATGTCCACGATGATATCAAACAGTTCTTTAGAGACCAAGAGGTTCAAAAGCTGGCGAAACCTAGCAACAAGATACTAACAGAAGCTAAAGCTCGCCGCGAAATAAAGTTGAAGAAATCATATTTGGATATCAAAGAAGTGGTGGGAGATGGTGAAGCAAAGGATTCAGACAGTTTTGTGTCTTGGGTCGATTCGGATCCAGATATCAAACATCTTTTCAGTGTTTTAAGGATGGATGATGGGTTTGATGTGGAAAACTTGGAAATGGGGAAAAAGGACCGGATGTTGGTAATATCCGATATTAAAAAACAAAACAAAGTTTTGGGTTTTGAAGATGAAGATGCTATATTTTAGAAGTTCGTGCTTGAAATATTACTAACGGGGTGGAAAGTACCCGCGCGTTACGGCGGGGGCTAAATTTGTTTTTCCAATAAGTCGGGGGATCTTTTTTTAGTAATTTTGTATTTTTAATATATACTTTGTTAAATGCTTTTATAGTTAAGGTGTGGTTTGCCTATTTTCATAATTATGAGTTGTTTTTTTGTGTTGTCTATTATTTTCGAAGGTTCATTTTGTTTGGACGTTTATCAATAACTCGAGTTTCAAGCATATGCAAAATAATGAAGGGTAAATAAAAGCTATATTTACCTTCTTTCAGAGGAGGACGGAACTAAACTGATCCGGTGCCCAGTTTTGCAGTGCCCTACTCATACCAAGACGAATTGTGCCTATTTGACCTGTTTCATGCACTTATGAAGTTTAGATTGGCGTCCCCAAACAAATGAAAGAACCAAAATTAATAATACCAGTACCATGTAAATGTAAATGTGGCAATTATAACACATGCATTAAAAATTAACCATTACAACACAACACAACATCCAAACCTCCCATTTTGCCACATCTAATCATGGATTCAAACAAAAATAAACAATGTAAATTTATTGCTTCAAACCTGATACACCACCGCCTTTCACAGTACAATTGACATCCGGAAGACCCAATGTTTTTGTCTCAGTAAGAGGACGAAGAAGAGCAGCTCGTTGATCAAGCATCGGGAAATAGACATCGAACTTGTTGTCATTAATGAGAAATTTACCCTTCACCAGTTACATCCAGAACACGGCAATATCTAACATTACCCTTTTCCATGTCCCATAATCCTACATTGACTGTTGTTTTCTAATTAACTTGTCTAACACGTGCAATCAGATTTCCTCCTTGCTTTCGACCGCTCTAATAATGTCAGCTCTTGTGGATGTTACGGTGTTTTTTTTCATAACGCATAATCCCTCAATTGCGTCTTAGTTGCGGCAAATCCTGGAACATCGTCTAAGGCCTTGAGGGCCATTAGAACTGTCAACATGTCATCAGTAATTCCCGAGGCAACAATAAGTCGCAAATGCATGATCAGGGCAAGTATAAAGCATTATGATTAACATATTCATGAGAAGTAAGCACCAGATATAACAAATATAGAGCATTATACTGCAAACACAAAAAATAAAAAAAAAAAAAAAAACAACGATGGGAGCTAGCCCTATTTGAATGTGGCCTCTTACTATGTAAGACTTTTTCACTGTGTGACATGTTTGAACCTGCCCAACCCTTACAGAAACAACGTGAAGTAGGTTCACTTAATTTCCAGTCACTCCTAAAAAAAAAAAGGTCCTTGGTTATATGTTGATGCACTAACATCACGAGACTGACAATACCTAATAGTTTTAGGCATTATCCATTTGGATGTTACCTAAAACTTACTTGTTTATTATTTTGCATTCCGAATCTTAATTATGGAAAGATGGCATAGATAGAACTCTTAACTTCTAGAGTCATTATTTAAATGTTCAAGTCACACATATGAATCTAACAGGAGCATAGAGAAGCCTATTTAGTGAGCTGCCCAACAACAATTTGCTGGAGCATACAGCCGCACAGGAGACCAAAAAGTCGGTTTATGGCATGGGTGGGATCAAACCAATTTAAATCAGTACAGAAATAAAACAAAACCGGTACCTAAACGTCAAATTTTATGTGTTATTCGTTTTTGTGAGTGGTTTGGTTCCAGTTCAAAACGAATGCACATTCCTTGTACTGACACGCTTTTTACCTTATAACTTAATGGGAATATAGTTGATTTTGGTCATTTTTAAACGGAAAGTATAGAAGTTAACATAAATAGTCAGACGAAACAAGACTTTAGAATATCAGAAATATATATATTTAAAAAAAGGTTATGACGGTGTAACCAAAACTTGACACCCTTTCATATAAGATCTTCATTACAGCATATGGATAGCTACATAGATACATATATACATGCACATTCTGATGTGCAGATGTTCCTTGTTCGATTTAAGAGTTTTCCCCTAAACAAAACCACGCATACAAGGTCAAAGACCCCAAAAGCAGCGGATATGACAGTCTAGAGGGTGACAGTCATGCCCTAATATGCTTTACAGTCTCTCTTATATCGAATGCATACATCTCAAGGATTGGTAGACTACGTCCACCATTTCTTTTGACATTAAAACCAAATAATCAACAAACGACACTAAACACCATTAACATGACGTGGTCCTCTATATTAGTAGTAAATTAGTAATTAATGATATGCAATCAATATTTAAACATTTCAATTAACATCAATCGTGTAAAACTAGACAAGTTATCAACAATCATGTTTCACTTACAAGCAATTCAATGACCCACAAACCTCATCAGATAAAATCGTCTCTTGGCAAATAGGTTAAACTTAACCATCACTCTTTCATCCATCCATGTGTTACTCATTTTTAACCTTCATTTTTAACCCATGTGTTACTCATTATTAAGAATGATTGGACGATATTGTTTAAAATAGGATAATTTTTTTCTGGGTAACCATGGTTTCCGACCTTTTGCCGGAAAAATCCAAGGGGTTGAACCCACCGCCACACAGACTCAAACCATGTAAAAGCCGAAAGCAATGGAATAGCCAATTCCTTAAAGTTTCAGGGTATTAGTTAAGCCACTACTTTAGACGCTCAAATGCACCAACATCACACAAATTAAACCAACAACAATGGACTAGCCGAGGTTTGAACTAAAAACCATGGTGGAAGGTAAGTAGTTAACCCGCTACTTTGGACTTGAGCTCAAATTTCTTATCCAGTACCAACATGGGGCGGATAATATTTTGTTTATTAAACAAGGTCCACACCCAATCATTCTACATACCGACATCGCACAATTAAACCTAAACTACATTAAGGAAAATCTTACCTAGTACTATAAGACATTAATCTTAGGCTAACAACTTTAAACGCTCAAATTTCTTATCCCATACCAATGTGGGACGGATTTTGTCAACCAAGGAAAATCGCACAAACTAAGGAACATCGCTCCGAGTACTAGTCAATGACATTAATCTTACGGTAACAAGTTTAAATAATAAAAAAAGATGGGTATACCATTTAGTAGATGAGATCAGATTTCGCTTATTCATCCAAAAATCTATTTTCTCCTTGTTTCTTTTCACTAATCTTCTCCAAGGTTACTTTCTCATCTCGGCCCGACAACACGAAAACCCCATCATTATCATTATCATTATCATCATTACTTGTTCTTGCATAGTATTAAATGAAAATACATATTCGATACTTTGCTCTTCCCTTAATGATGATGATGATGAAATGTTCCATGAAGATGGTGATTTTTATTATTGTTTTTTCACTAGAGAAATAACGATGACCCTTGATTATGTTGGTTGATTAGATTGTCACTATAATGAAATTGAGATTGAGATGATGATGAGATTAGTAGGGTTTTTATTATCAAACATTTGGACGAGGAGGGTTTTAAAGGGAGTATACGAGACAAAATTATGTTGCAAATGAAGATTATGAATCAGGGTTTTAGTTCCCTTTCCTTCCTTATGATAATGTTGTTACGATCCCACATCGGCCAAGTATGCGATTGGTTGGTGGTTTATAAGTCTAGGTGTCCCTTCCTCTTACAAGCTAGCTTTTTGAGTGAATTCTACATTTGGACTTATGAATAGATACGAGCCTAGTATATATGGGCTAGGTTCGTATCAATTGGTATTCTACTTTTCGAGGTCGGAACACTCGGAGTGGTGGCTTGGACCCAAAAAAAGAAGGGTGTCAACCGTGACCAACATAGGCGTGACCAACGAGCTTGGAGTGGTAGCCTATGGAGTGGTGGCTTGGACCCAAAAAGAGGGCTGCCAATCGTGACCAACATAGTTATGACCAACGAGGACGTTGGCTCTTCGAAGCGTGGGGTATTGTTACGATCCCAAACCGGCCAAGTATGAGATTGGCCAGTGGTTTATAAGTCTAGGTGTACCCTCCTCTTACACATCTATCTTTTTGAGTGAGTTCTACACTTGGACTTATGAACCGATACAAGCCTAGTCCGGGATAGGTTTGTATCAAATATCTTGTAAACGGATAAGGGTTAAATGAATATTATCGCGACGATAATTGTTTTATCTTTCAATAGACGTGCATTTCGATATACTTCCGACAAAATTGTTTCCTTCTCTTTTTTATTGGTATTATATATATCACGATACGAAATCACATGTGATTTGTGACTGAGTTTTAAAGTTCGGATCACACGTGATTTCACAAATCACTTGTGATATTTAAAATAAAATCACATGTGATTTCAAAGACCCCAAAAGCAGCGTGAGGATATGACAGTCTATATAGGTGACAATCATGCCCAATTATGCTTTACATTAAAAGTCTCTTTTATACGGAATGGATACATCTCAAGTATCGGTAGACTACGCCTACGATTTCATTTGACATTAAAACCAAATAATCAACAAACGACACTAAATACCATTAATATCACGTGGTCCTCTATATTAGTAGTAACTAGTGATGTACAATCAATTTTTACACATTTCAATTAACATTAATCATGTAAAACTAGACAAGTAATCAACAATCATGTTGCCCTTACAAGCATTAATGACGTGTAAACCTCGTCTTAGCAAATAGGTTAAACACAACCGCCACTCTTTCATTCACTCATATTTAGAAATTAGATTGAATAAATAGTAATTCTTTACGGTATTAGACAAAGTTGCCTTCCTCAAGCTATTAATTGTCAAGAATGATCGGACTATGTTGTTTAAAATAGCATTACTTTTGTTTTGGGTAACCATGGTTTCCGACCTTTTACTTGACTAATCCACGGGGGTTTGAACTCAGTGCAACACAACACAAACTCAAACCAAGTAAAAGCCAAAAGCAATGGGGTAGCCAATTCCTTAAAGTTTCAGGGTTGTAGTTAAGCCGCTACTTTAGATGCTGAAATTTCTAATCCCACGCCAACATAGAACAAATTAAACCAAAAACAATGGACTAGCCAAGGTTTGAACTAAAATCATAGTGGAACGGTATTAGTTAACCCACTACTTTAGCCGTGAGCTCAAATTTCTTATCCTATACCAGTGTGGGACAATAATAATTTGTGCCCAATCATTTTTTTTTGAACGGCAATTGTGGCTACATGGCCCCTAGCCCAGAAGGCGTAGCGAGCCCACACAACCAAGTAAGGCAATGACACCCTTCCCTTTACCCACGCGGGAGGAAACCCCTATCGCCCTAGACAAGACTCGAATAGGAGGGTAAAACCTCCATACCATTAGACTAGAGGCCCGTTGGTACAAATTAACCAAGTACAAATCTATGACAGAAACTTAGGTTAAAAACAATTTTGGAAGTTATAAAAAACCCCTTACTTATACCAGCTTAGCCAAACAACCCCTAAAGCATAAAAGAAAAAGTATACCCATGTAACAGGACCTCTGATTGAAAGATAGCTTCTTTTGCTCATCCAATAGTCTCTAAGTTACATCAAAGCTATTGCACCATTATGATATCAACATTCGGATTGGTAAACTATTGATTGTTGCTGTTCTTGGATGATAGATAGATAGTATTAACCGTAAATTACACAGATTCGGCATTTTTATTTTTTTTTTGTTGAACCTATTGTCAAACCTAAAAAGAACCATCCATCTTTTCGGTCTTCAAAAACCATTAGCGTGTATCATTTTTAACCTTACTTCAATGTTTAATTCAATTTTTTTTGAAAACAAGGTTTCTAATCGACTCAGTTGAATTATCGGGTCATCAGGTTACCAGTTCAATCACCGAGTCAACTCGGTTTTTTAAAATAATAATAATAATAATATTTGCAATAATACAACAAAAAATATATGTATAAATTATGAATATTTCATATACCGAACCTAAAAACCATTTACTAACAAATATAACATGTAAAAATAAAATTATGTCGCAAATATATACAATTAACTTATATTATTTGCAAAATAAAATTTAAAATTCAAAACCCGGCTGGGTCTCGAGAGCCGGGTAGAACCGGGTCACCTCAAACCCGGCGGGTCTAACCTGATTTCGAAAATATAAAACCCGGTTTAATTTAACCCGTTTTTTGGACCGAAACCGGTTCAACCGGTCGGGTCGAACCGGGCTTCAAAACATTGGTTTCATCGATAAATCATTATCATTATTCTATTATAAAGAAAAGTAATGTTGCAACTATATAAATTTTATAAAAGATTTTTCATACAATGATGTGTAACAAAATGATTTGTTACAAAAGAAATAAATTGCGTGGGAAAATAAAGAATAATAGTCTAAGTGGCATGTCAACTCATTATGTGAATAATTTTTTATAAATGTTTAGTGGATCTAGCATTTCTCTATGGGTAAAGACCATTTATTACTAACGTACTTTCTCATTTGTACCGTAATGACCAACTTATTTTTTTTACACATTACACCAACGAACTTGTTTGTTTTGTGATAATGTTACCCATATGACCGGCTAGATTTTCACGTCATTAATTTAAATTTTTATTTTTCCAAATGTGCTAATACACTCCACCTTGGCACTTACCCGATTTAGGGTAAAGGCCATTTATTATCAACTTACTTTCTCATTTGTACTGTAATAATCAACTTACTTTTTTTCGTACTCATTACACCCATGTACTTTCAAATTTTGTTCGATATCACAAATATGACCATAAAATGACTATATTACTCTTGTATTCTTTAACATATTTACAATCATAATTTTTTTTTAAATCTTAAATTTTTAAAAAGTACTTTAACAAGTACTTTAGCAAATTTAAATTTTTTTACCAAATTTTTTTTACGTTATCTTTAGTAAATAATTTAAATTTTTTTACAAAAATTTTTTGAAAACGTAAAAAAATGGACAAAAACGTAAGAAAGCGGTCGAAAACTTAAAAAGACGGACGAAAACTTAAAAAGACGGACGAAAAGGGACGAATACGTAAGAAAGCGGACGAAAACATACGAAAATGGACAAAAAACAGACAAAAGCGTAAGAAAACGGTTAAAAACGGACGAAAACGTAAAAAACGGACGCAAACGGACGGAACGTAAGAAAACTAACGAAAATGTAAAAAAACGAACGAAAACGTAAAAAAAATGAACGAATACGTAAAAAACGGACGAAAACGCGAGAAAAAGGACGAAAATGCAAGAAAACGAACAAAAAGGTAAAAAACAGACGAAGCCGTAAAAAAACGGACGAAAATGTAAAGAACGTACGAAACGTAAAAAAACGAACGAAAACAAAAAAACGGTGGAAAACGTATAAACATAAAAAACAGACGAAAACGTGCCTAAACGGATGAAAAAGTATGAAAACGTTCAAAAACGTATAAACGTAAAAAAACGTTAAGATTAAGTTATATCACTCTTTAAGAAGTTGTAACTAATTACTAGGGTATTGGGCTTTTGGCCATTCTGATGACCTAGGGTGTGTTTGGTAGCAGTGAGCAGTAGCAGTGAGCAGTGAGCAGTGGTAGTTTTTTTTAATAATAACGTTTGGTAACATAGCAGTAGTTGTGACTAGAAATGTGTAAAATGACGTAAAAGGAATATGCATATTTAAATAATAAACTCTTTAAATAAGTAATAAAGTTACTTTTACATGTTTCACATTTCATAATACCATTATACGCTAGTAATATACTACCGACGACGTGCATTCCATATTGAAGTGGCAATATCATTGCGAATCTATTTCATCTCGTTAGATGTTCCACTAAAATTATCATCATTATTTGCGCCCAAACCATCACGAAGTTCATCACCTCCCAGGTAATCTGGATGTTCTTTAAATGTTATGTACACTGTGTCTTCTTTGTCATTATTAC